>JAQIXC010000256.1:0-35431 GCA_034697605.1 Metabelba pulverosa | reverse complement strand
TCTCTCAGTTGACTCGAAGAAGTGCCGAGAAATTCGAATCTTCTTCCGCTTATTTCGATTCCATTCAAAAGTCTTGTCTTCACCACTCGGTTCACAAATTCCATTTGAGTGGCCGTTGAAGTCGAGCGCTGAACGGAATAGCAGAGCGGCTGTAGATTGTCGTCGCGAACGGATAGACGTAATGCATAGTCCGGTTCCGAATTGATTATAAACCGGTTTCTCAATTGAGGAACGGGTGGATACATGAGTAGACGAGTCGGTGTGAGAATACAGCGCCGAATCTCCGCTAATTCGACGTTAAATGACTTCAAATTGATTTTTTCGCCGTTTGGGTGATATTTATGTTTAAGTTTTGCGAAAAACCAATTCAAAGCAATCGAAACCCGAAATATGGCTCTACTGTCGACTAGACTCGAGATCTGGAAGAGCGCCTCTTCGGTCGCTTTGGGATTAATTGCTGCAAATTCTTGACATTTTGCCCGAAATCGACTCCATTCTGACCGAAGCAACAGTTCGTCCGAAACCCGGAATGACTTCGAGAATATCGATTGATATGCGTATCGAACGGCATATGAAAGCAACGGATTGTCATACAATTCATTGCTATGAAGAGGAGCTCTCATTTCGGTAATGTTTGCGAAGAATAATTCAATTCTTTTAAATCGTTTTATTTGATAAATCGCTGCCAAAAGTGGATCGCAATTATTGGCAGCTCTTGAGTGCGGGTATGGAATGGTTCCACTTTTCGGTACTTCGATCGCAAATACATTACATTTACCAATCGTTTCGGCCGATAGTCCTTCGAATTCGATGTCTCGCTTCCAGTCATTCAAATCGGAAGAATCGGTGAATGAGTCGATCGGTTCGATCTGTCGGATGAGTCGCATCTCAAGCACATGATTCGAGAGCTGCGAATAGTCTTCGACGTAAAGAATCGGCGGATTTATTAAATTCATGTAAACTCGAGTCGAGTTCGGCTGAGACGACACGACCAGCGACTCGACCGACGAGTAATCGATTTCGAATCGGGAGAGACCAGTGGTCAGAGTAAAGGTCACGAATAGACTCTTCCGGAAGTGCTTGAAGTTAGCCCTCACTTCGACCGACGCGTCCGAACTGTCGTAATGTTTCACGAATTGAGTCATATCTACAAGAGATCCGAATTTAAAGCCAATTCCGTCGAAGGTCTGGATCGGCGAGTATTGGCTCGACTTCGAGAGCCAGTCCTTGTCGTTGAGCGAGAAATACGTTTTCGGCAGACCTTCGGCGCAGATATTGGTCATCAGGTTCTCCACTTCGGATCGATGGCCGTCTCTAACCAACATTTGCGCCGAAAATCGGTAAACGTCTTCGTCTTCATAGAAGCCATTCGGCGCCGAACTGTACAACGAATTGGTCTGAAAGCTAACGGCACTTACGTTAAGCATCCGTCCGAGTCTTGTCTCGAATCCGAAGACTATATCTCTTTTATACTTATTCTTCGACTTCTCATTCAATTCGGGCGAAGAATACAGATCCGGTATATCGACCAAATGGATCACATCGATGGCCACTGTCTTCACCGTCTCGGCCGACATTGCGCTCGGATTTCAATTCATTAATTCAATTAAAAAACAATAAATTGATCACAAAATTGCAGTCATTTAGCACTCGATTCAAACGCAATGTCTTCTCAATCGGCGTTTGAATTGATGTTAAAAACGGACTAAAAGTCGACTGAAATGAGGAAACAGTGGATAAAGAGAAGCGTTTCGTCCGAAGCACTCGAATCCTAATCCGCACTCCAATCGACGCAAAGCTATTCAACTCTGACTCGGATTACACGCTTTCATTCACACATTCACTGCAACTCTTTTCCAATTCAGTCCATGTGTCCACTCATTCACTCGTTTTTTAGAAGTTGTAAAGTTTTACACTTTTATACAGTCTTTTGTTCAGTTGAGCTCTGTTTCTATGAATACATTTTTCTCTATTACTGTACTGTATTATACAGTCTGTATATTAATATTCTCACTCTTTATAATTCTAACACTGTAGTTTGATCTTGCTTGAATATCCTGTCCAAATGAGGACTCTCGGCATAGAAATGGACTTCGAATGTAGTTTAGGCTAACAATTGATTTATATTTAGACTCAGAAATGCTTTTCGTTTTAATCAATTAATCCAACGTTTGGACAACGGATTGCATTGAATCTTCACTCGAAAGCGATTGCTTTGAATTGTTTTAATTCAATGCAATCTTAAACCGATTTTTATAAACCGTTTATTCAAATCCGATATTTCCTACGGATTAGAGGGAAAAATGATGATGAGTTAATTAACTTAATACCGGTACATGAATTGTACTGTGTTCTAATTTGATTTGCAAATACTTTCCAACTTTTGCATTTAATTGATATTTATTTTCACTTTAACTCAGCATTAGTTGCGATAAATATTTTCTCCTTTCGATCAGTTTTTACATTAAAACTAACGATAAATACGTTTTTTCGAATTACCGGCAAATAAATGAAAATTTTCGGTTATCTCTAGTTTTAGATGAAAGTGTCTATTCTCTCATTAAATTCGTTAATTATATTCAATTTTAGCATTAGTTAAAAATAGCATGTTTATAATATCCAAATGTTTAATAACTTATTTGTCAAACGACTTACTCGTAGCAAAATGCGTTAAATGCTAGTAAAGCGAGAGATTAAGATAGCATGCAGTATTTTAGAGTATGTAAAGTGTTCTTAATCTGAAATGAAATAAAATTAGCAAAAAATAATGCAACAATTTTTAACTACTATTCTAAAGTATAACAAACTATGTATTTATCTATAATGTTGTACATGCAACACAATACCTGCCATGTACATTTTGTAAGTTTCTAAAACTCTCAAGCAAAAATCTCAGTTAAATGTTGCTGAATGTTGTAGTGAAATATGTAAATGAAAGCAAATTTTGAAATAAAAGTTTTATTTTTATTTTATTCATTATTTCTTATATTATATGTTTTATATTACAATTCGCTATTTAGTCAATAGTTGATATCATTTGTCGAAATATTATCGATATTTAAAATTCTATAAAACAACAAAATAATTCACATAAAACTTAATAATTAAAATCCATCTTGATCAGTTAATGTGCACCGAATATAATCGAAAAATATAATTACAAAACAATACATATTATATTTGATTCTCAAATTACAGTCGAATTTCAGACATTTAGTTGTCGTTTCGATTCCTTTCAATAGTCGGACGGAATTTGTTCGCAGTTTTTGACATATTTTTTGTTCAGAAATTAATTCTTCAGTTGAGTTGAGAACTAATTTTCTTCAATTCAATTCTTAAAGTAATTCATTCTTTCATCGAATTATTTGTCACATTTTCGGTAAAATTCGAGTTTGTATTCGATATACGAGACACCCGAATGAGATTCAGGTAGAGAACAGGGCTGTAGTTAAAATTAAACAAACAGGGTTAATTGGATATTAAAATATTTGAATTGAAATAATTTTAAAAAATGTAGAAATAATCACCGAATCGGAGACCGAATCGCGGGATAAGATCCTAAAGACAAAAGTGCTTCTCATGTAGAGTCCGATCGGTATTCTCCAGTTGGGCGTCATTTCGGGCACCAGAATGTGATCAGTCGAGCGGTGATATTGAGGCACATTGTCGGCGCCGTCGCGCGTCGGGCAAGAGGTCGGCTTCGGCTTCACCTCGCAGTGGTCGACCTTCATGTGTTGGGTCAGACTATTCGGGCGACAAATATCGCAGTTATTAATACATTGAATCGAATTAAACAAATTATAACAAAAGACTTAATAATAAAATCAGAAAATATTTTAAATAATAGATTTGAATCGGATTTCAATTTTGAATCGACTGAACGGTTAAATAAATACTGAGCGTAACAAAGGACAGGTAGGAGTGGTAGGCCAGGTAGGGCTGGTAGGGCACAATACCTGAACTGGAGTGTGACGTATTCGAGGTCCATGTACTTGCTGAGAGGGACCAGGTAGGTGAATCGGGGACCGTTGCCCTGAATGCACTGCAAAGTGTTGCAGTACTGGCGCCCAATCGTGGCGTTCAATTCGATGAGTTTGATGGAGTCGACTGATTTGGACAGATCTTTCTGCGGTTCCTTAAACACCGAACCCTTCAGATTCGATTCGCTCGTCTCGCGCCTCTCGCGCGACAACTCCTCGGTCTTCGGGTACTCGTTCCGGCTCTGCAGGTCTACCGAACCGTATTTCGTAGCGAACGACTCGTCGGCGCGTTTTTTCGCGTCGATCGCATCGGGCGCTCGCGTCTCGCCAGTAGACGTCGTGTTGTGGACACTCGTCTGCTCGCTGTCGACCTCCCGGTTCAATAGGTTCGGGTGATTCGAGTCGCTGTTGGCCGACTCGGGTATATACTGGGTCTTCGAGTACGGGTCGTCGATCTCGTGACTCGATGTACTCGACTTGGAATCCGTGCTCTTCTGCAGATTGTTTGCCGACACCTGAGTCATGACGTTGTTGTTGGCGATGGAACTGATGCTCCAGACCAGCGAAGAACGCGTGGCCGTCGGTGTCGACGATTGGGTGCTTCGCCGCAAATGCAGTCCACCGTCGCTGCAGCAGTGTGTCGGACAGGAAGGTATGACTGTATTCATATCCAGACAACTGTACGGAATGCCCAGCACTTGGGGTTTGAGTATTGGTATGGATGTCGGCCGGACTCGAGGCGATGCGGACGTCGTGTGACTCGATTGGGTACCGCTTTGGGTCTTATCTGAGATTTGAATACAATTTGTGTTTTATAAGTGTTTAAGAATTGAGTGATTTTTCGCTTTTTGTGCTAAAACTCTTACCTCTGTTTGGATTGTATTGCTTGTCCGTCGAGTGAAAGATTGACTGCGGGTCGGGATATGAGGGCCGAACGTTCGCATAATATGGGGTATTATATACAGAACTGGGCGACTGATCGTTGTTTGTGATGCCATAAGTGAATGAATTGGTTTTGATTTGATGTGATTCGAGTGGTGGCGGCAACTGATGCCGTCGATGGTATTCCAGTATATATAGTGTGGCGATTGAGGCGAGGCTTAGAGTACAGACACACAAGACATAGGTTTAGTAATTCTCAAACTATTTCACAACAAGATGTCAAAACAGCATAATTTTATCTCTCATCTAGTTGTTAATAGTCTTAGTCTAACTAGTAAAAATATTGCTTGTTCAGTTTTTTCACTTTGAAACTAAATATTTTCATTAAAATCTGAACAGAATATTCTGTACTATTGATTAAAATCAAACAAATTTTTAAGATTTAGAGATAGAAATCAATAGAAATGTGTAAACACATACCAAAAAGCCATAATAAGAACTAAGATCATAATAATGGTCTGGATGAATTTGTTTGTGCAGAATGTGGGCATTGATGAGACGCCATTGCAGCGCCGGGTGTGATGTCGTTTGCAGTTGCGTCGGGTGTAGCTATACGTGCGGTTCAAATGTTCAAAATTAGTCTAAACTCGAAACCGCAACCAACGAGTGGTTGAGTCGAGCGCTTACTTCGAGCTGCAGGTGACGGTGGATCCGCTGGCGATGCTGGAGCCGGAGATGACACTCTTGATCGAATCGAATCGATTGAATTTATTGAGTTTGTGATTCATGCGCTCCAACTCATCGATTCGGGTCTCGAGATTGTCGGTCACTTTACACAACTCCTTCACAGCGCCGACATTCTCCATGAAAATGCGGTCTTTGTTCACGACTAAGAAGTTCTCAATCGTCTCGCCGTCCGGCAGCACCACATCCCCGCTCTCCTTCACGGCGTCCGGCAGTATCTGCTGCACCTCTTGCGCGAGAACGCCCGTCCCGTTCATCTCGTTGGAGGTGAGGCCGACCTCTTTGGCAAACTTCGGTTTGAACTGATACCTCACGATCCGCATGTTCTGCACGTTCTTCAGCTGTTCCTTTGTGTCGAGTTCTTCGATATTGGTTTTGGCCCTCGAGTCGGACGGCTGTATGATATGTCCCGTCACCTTCACGTTCCCGTACACGACCAGCGACTCGTCCGGCCGGTCCGTATTGACGCCGACCCGTCCCGCGTGGTATATCGACTCGGGTGAGTGGCCCTTCTGCCACGACAGCTCTATGTCGTTCTCGAATTGGCCCGGATTTGACGCCTGGCCACGGATTAAGTTAATTAGTTATAATCTTATCATTATTCTGCAATAATTAAAAACAATGCACTATTTCGAAGGCATACCCGAACTATAATCCGTTCGGACGCGTGGGCTATGATCTGATAGGATTGGTCGCCGACGTGCGCGTGCAGTGCGACCACCAAATAGAAGTACCGCTGATCCGGATTCGGTTTACCCTTTTTGCGCATATTATTAGACGTCGTTTCGCTGAAGTGCAGGCGACCGACGGTCGTCTTCGACACCTGTTCGGGACTCAGTTCCACTCTAACGGATCCGAAAAAAAAGACAAATTAATGACTGGAATCTACTTAAGTAATGATTGAATGGATTGTGGGCCAGACGTACAGAACCGGATGGAACGCCTTCTTGCTTCGGTCACTCTGGGACTGTTCGACTTTGATGGTCTGCGTCGGCGATTCGACTTTAACGCCGTAGAAGTGGAGATAGAAGTTATCGATTTTCTTGATTCCGTCGCCCGTCTTGACGAACACGGGTTCGCCGATCGGCTGTATGTGTACCGTCACCTGGAAGTGGTTCTTCTTCTGGCAGACGAACGCGTCGTCGGCGTTACTAAAGTTGAAGCCTTTGTCGGCGTCGACCCGATAATTGGGTGGAGGTCTGCGCGGGAGGGGAAGGGAACGGATGGTCAAACATATAGATTTCGACAATTCGTATATAAAACTCACAATTCTTTGAGAGTCGAGTCACACAAAACGCAACATATCGACGGATTGGCGCCAAACAGTTGAAAGCGGATGCACTGGTAGACGGAATCGAGATAGAGCTGGCCGTCGGGCCCGTAGTCGAAGTACTCTTCGTCGCCGGGAATGATCATCGACGTAGTCGTGTGCATCGGGTTGTTGGTGGTGTTGGGTTCGGGCGACACGCCGTCCGGTTCCTGTTTGATGTGGACGACACCGCCGTTCATCATATTCGCGTTACTCGTGTTCTGTTTGCCGGAGATCTTCCGCTTCTTGTTCGCCGAACTACTCGTGTGCTGTTCGGGCGAACTAATGCACTCGCAAGCGGTCAGGTAGTCGTCGCTCGTGCCGTAGAGCGTCGTCAGGTGGCCGGTGTCCGGCGAGACCATACCGGCCGGTGCGGGCGTCGCCTGAATGCCGAGCGGACCCGGAATTGGAACCATTTGATTGATGGGCGGAATCTCTTGTGGAATGAGTGTCACCGGATGTGAATGCATCGGTTGAAGACCCGCCGCCTGTTGTGGCTATCGATTTGATTGCAGATTTAGTTAATTGTTAAAACAAATCAATTATTCATTAAATAATAATAGAAACCGAAATATGAGCATGGTTAGGTTAGGTTAGGGTTTGGGTTATGGGTTAGGATAACTGACCGAATGGTGTGGCGGCGTAATCGTCAAACTGGTCTCATTCGGCGGCAGAAATGCCTTCAAAGGGTTGTGAGAGTTGTGGTTGTGATTGAGGGGTGAGTTATAGTTAATGAACTGTTTGATGCCCTCCACTCCCTGTCCCAACATTATGTCTGAAGCACTGGACGGTTGTGTCGGACCACTAGTCACTAGTTTGTCGTCATTTAATGGCGAAAACGGCGGCTCTGAGCCGGAGTCGGGCGGCGAGTCGGGCAAGTGGTGCCGGGGCTGACCGTTCTGGTGCTGCTGCTGGCCGTTCGTTCGGTTGGATGGCTGGCCCTTATACCCGATGTGAGTGATGGTGACCGAGTTGTTGGGCGGCGGGTGTACTGTCACTGTTTGGCGCGGATGTGAATGCGTTTGGTTAGGGTTGGGATGATTCGGATGATTGGGATGACTGACGAGTGCTGGCGATTGCGAGAGATTTGATTGGAGTCTCGATTGCGATTTCGGCGACTTTGCGCTCCCGTTGTTCACCGCGAGTGTGACCGTAGTGGTGGTGCGCGGCGCGGGCGTCGGTCCCGGCACCGGCGGCTGTGCGCCGAACTGGAGCGGTGGCGCCGGTTGGCCCGGATTTGGTGATACTTTGATTGCACTTCGAGGCGATTCTTCGAGTCTGAGATCACTGCTAACTAACGCTTCTTGAAAGTAGCTATAAGTGCGACAAATGTCGGATTTTAATTAGTTTCTAATTATTTGACTGTTGAGTCGTTATATCAATTAAGATTATATTTGTTTCTAAGTTTATACAGTGTAATATATAAATTAAATATTAATATTTTTGTCGCAATTATCAATAATTATGATTAAATAATAATTCAATTCTTCGCGAAATTAAAGCCATTAGTCGTTTCTAATAGGTTTAGTCGATTGTTAAGTATTTACTTTTTTATATAAATAAGTAACATGATAAATATTGTGAATTTGCTAATGCGTTTAATTTAATTATGTAGTAATAATTGTTTGTTGAATTAAATTTGACTCTTTTCAGGCCTTAAATTAAAAAAATTATATCACAATTAAACTGATTAACAACGAAATTAAACAAGAAAAAATATTGATTCCATTGGTTGGCATGCTTAATTTCACAATTGACACTGTTTTCTGGCAAATAGCCAAAAACAAAACACAAATCCAAACGAATTTCAAAATATTTTTTACTTTTAATTTGTTTTAATTTCAAAGAGTTATAATTTTTTTGTTTGTTTTTGAATAATTTGAGAATAGCATTGACATAAAAATCTTTAAATTGATTTAATTGAGAAATATTTTCACTGGAAAAGAGTTGATTAACTTTTTTCAATTAGTTGCAAAGAATAATTAAAATTGAATTACCAATTAGCAGCTAATTTGCTAAATGATAGCAATTTCAATTTTGAAAAAAGTATTATTACATAAATGTCTTAATTAAGTAACAAAAAGAGGTTTTTTGACGAAAAAAGTTGCAATAATTGCACAAATATTTAAGAAAAAAAAAACGAAAAGTCAATTAAAAACGGATTTAATGAACTAAATCATTGAACAAATAATAGAAAAATATATATATAATAATATTGAAGTCTAAATATAAAGCAACAATTTCACAAACTTTTTCAAAACTACAACTGCAACAAAAAAAATCTCGATTAAGTCATTTCGAAATTGTATCAATCTATTCTCAAATTATAAGTTGTATAGTAAGAAATGGATGAAAAAATCAAAATATGAGTAAAATTTTTTGCGGAATTAATATTTTGAGAATAACTAATACATAACAATAATACAGTCATAAGATTCACTTAAAGTAGAATTTGAAACATCGCTCGACTCTCGAGTCTAAACAAAGCTCATCAGCGAAACATCCAAATCACTTAATCATGGTAATAGCAAAACAAGCTAGATTGATGTCATTAGTAGCCCCACGATACGATCAACAATTGCTGCTGGATAAAATCTACGCTGCAGGTAGAGCGTTCGCAAAAAACGCTTTATGTATGTACTGTACGAAAGAAAATAATTAGAGTCTATATTCTCGCGTCAAATGACTATTTAATGACTGCATTATTCGTGTATTTATTGAATCTAATGATAACAACAGAGGAATCAAAAGTGAAAATAAAAATTTGAATATTAATATCAAATGAGATGTTGAAAATTGAGAGACAAATATCAACAATGCGGGGAGAATTAAAATGTATGAATGCAAAAAAGTGAATTAACAATATTGATTAAGTGGATCATTTTTTATTTATTGATAATAGGGCACATGTACTCATGTACTGTTAGATCTGCCGGTGCCGACGCTCGGCCGCGACATCGCTTCGGATTTGGGTAACAAAAGGAATGTTTTCTGTCATTCGCTTTCCTAATCACTATTTTCGTCGCGAAATTAATCAAAAAATAGCAATTTTATAATCAAAAAATGTCATGTCAAATCTATTAATACGACAATAATATTACGGTTTAATCCAAACAATAAATTGAGGAAAAAATTTATTTTACACAATACAAAAAAGTACTAAAATATCCACAAAAAGTAAACTAAAAGTACATAAGTTTAGACCGAATATAAAAAGACTGAAAAAATAATTGAAAAAAATTTTGTTTCTATAGATATATCAGTAATAGTGTATAGAAATCAGTGGTTAATCTCATCAAACAAATTGAAAACTTTGATTTCGAGAGTAAAGAAAAAATAGATATAAAAAACTTTTCTTACTTTAAAAAACTCATTGTTATCTACATTTTTATACTGTATAATATACGCGAAATAATAGACTTCTTTTTTTTAGTGGCAAAGAGTCAATGGCTTACCTATTCTGTGAATAAATATATAGATATTTTCGCAATTCTTAGCATTTATTTTCGTTAGTGATTATAACACTCATATCACTCGCAGTCTGTATCACAATTAGGGCGTGAATTCTGACTTTTAAGTAAAGAGTAAATTATTTTTTCTCTCTTTTGTTTCACTCACTCCTAACTGTAATGATCGGCAAAAGAGGTATTTGTCAACAAAACACTAAATTAATTACTTACTACTCGACGAGAGAAACAGAACTTGTTTTCGATTAACATTAAAATTAAATAAATTTTAAGACGTTTTCAATTTTGATTTTTTTCTTTGCAGTAAAAAGCAATTATTTCTCAATTATTTTGCTGTCTATTACTGCTTTACCTATTTGTTTGCCTATTATTGTGTGTTTTTGTCTGTTCTTCTACTACACCCAAGAAAAGCAAAGATTTGTTTCGATTGATTGAAAAACACAAATCAAACGCAAACACAGAATGCGGTTTAGAATTAAGCGAAAACTGATCTTTTAGTAAATATTGATTCTGAGCCGAGAATTTGCAATACATTTATTCAATTTCCGATTTATTCAACGGATAGTTATTGTAATTATTCCGTTAATACGATTAGAATTTTGTTTTTGGTTAAGAACTCGTATTTTCTATTTGTATTCAATCGTCTTATTTGTAATTTCATAAAATAAATATTATTTAAATAGAAGCAATTGATAAAGAATTATGCTTGCTCTGTACTTGTTGCTTCCTACATAATATTAACTATTTTCTAAACATTTTTAGCTAGTCGATTTTATGTCAATATTTATTATAAACAATATAATTGCTAATTTAAAAAATATTAAGTAGGACTACATTTTTACGCCAGTTACGAATATTATCATGATTACTTTATTATTTAATAAAATATACCAAAACATAATTTTAAAAAGCTTTATTTAATAGCTGTGTATTATAAAAGTATTGAAAAATACATCTGAATAAAATAGCTATAATTAATAGATAAAAATAGCTAGTAATTAAAGGTAATAATAAACTAAATTTTAAAAATAAGCAGTATACACATAATTCGCTTACATTGTACTGTTGTTGTCCTCGTCGTCATTAATATAGTCTTCCAATTGACTGAAATCGAGAGCTGCGTTGTCTATACCGCCAAAATCAGCGCGACCTACGAGCCCAGGGATACAAATTCAAACGTTAGATCAATTTTGCACAAATAGGTTCCAAGTTTACTAAAATGTAACTGTATAAAAGCTATTTTAAGGCGTTTGGAAATTAAAACCAATATCTTTAGTTAAACTCGTTTTGTTGTTTCTAGAAATGCGCTTGCTAGTTAATTGCGCTCGAGTTCGGGCTATTAATTAATTTAATATAATTCTTAAATAATGGCATTCTTAAATTTAAATTTTAAGTTTTACCAAGGCAAATAGGCTAAAAATTTTGATCTTTAATAATTTTAACAATTGTGCATAAATTCAACAAATATATTACTATTAATTAATATATATTATATTAAAATTTAAACCAGATCAAGTCGAGTCTCAAACGAGAGCCTCGATTATCATGTACATATCTATTTTAATCTCAGCTCAAAACATATGATCAATCCGTACGACTCGGAAACTGTCACAAACGGAAAATATCTTTAAATTTCATTCAATTATTGAATACTTATTTGGATTTTCCCGATCAATAAGATTTACATGGTAAAGTTATATCTGTTTGTATTGCAGTATTGCCAAAATATTTTGTAAATAATTTTATTTTATAACAACAAACAATACAAATTAAATTATATTTATTTTATATGTTATAACATATTTCGGTAATATATTACATGTTTTAATGCTTTTGTTGTCTTAAAAATAGATCTTGTTAAATTATGTCGTGTTAAGTAATAAACAATTATTTACATTACTTATTTTATTTCTTATTTAAAAACTTGAAAATATCTTAATTAAGTTTTTAAGAAACAAATAAAAATAAAAATTTAATTAACAAATGAAAAAATGGATTCAAAAAAAACTTTAATTGAAAAACCAAATCGTAGAGAAAGTAAAGCATAAGATCTCGAAAAGAATTCCAAATAAAAAATTGAGGAAATGATACGTTTTTATTACACTGTATAAAAAACCTAATCAATGATAAACTCAATTACAGATAAATTACCGAAAAAATTCGATTTAAAAATACTGCAGTACAATATTTAAAATTAGATGTGACAACAAAAGCAAATTCTCATGTAATTTGCAAAAAATACATTAGGATAAAAGCAAATCAAAGAAAGAAACATGTATAAATTATATACAGGTTTTTATTTATTCTGCAAAAGTTTCATGCTTGTTTCTAAACAAGTACTCGTATCCAAACACTTGTTGCGAGTAATTTGCTTTCGCGACAAATGCCAGAGAAATGCAATTAAATGGCGAATAAAACCATCAAATTGTCATTTATTAGCTGAGAATATAAGCAATTTTAGATCGATTTCCAATTGAAATCAATGTCTGTTATGACCCGATTTTTACGTTTCTAATGACATTTTATTATGCTTAATTTCTTTACCATTCAATCACTGGTCGAAATTGGAAATTATTGTTATTATTGGCGAGAATTTATTGCAAATTTAAGATTGATTTTCTATTATTTTTTTTATCAAGAAATTTCTTGAACTTTTCAAATAAAAAAGCGCTAAAACTTATAGCATAATTGAGCGTAAAGTGTAGTTTATTTTCGACTAAAAAGGTATAATTATTTTTGATTTGTTTTGTTGGGAAAAATATTTGCGTAAAGTTTGACAAAACATATGAAAAGTCGGTTTTAAAGGTTTGTTAGGATTGAGGCCATTAAGTGTTTTTACGAATTTCCAATATTTATCTAATCTATTAATGCTATTAATACTCGCAATTAAAGTAATGAAAGTATCATTGCTAAAACTGCATAATCTATATAAAAAATACCTGGGTGGCTATACAATGCATATTTTCCTAACAAAGCATCCCTAGGAACTACAATGTAGAATTCAATTAATTAATAGGAAACAATCAATTAGTGTTAATTGATATTATTTCAAGTGCAGGAAATATAGCATGCAACTTTGTGCGCGAAGCAAAAGTTATACTGTATATTCACTAGTAAGGCAAATCGAATAGGTATTGTATTTTTACTCATTAGTCGTGTTTTAATAATAGATTTTTCGACAATTACGGGTTGAGTATCACTTTCACACTCAGTTAACACAAATTTATTAATAAACAATAAATTTAGATAAAAATCTCCACTTTTTGTCTCTAACTCTTGATTTCGTTCCATATCTACAAACGATTTCGAGATTTGAATTGCAAATAATGATTGTCTCGATTGCGAAAGAGAGTGCGAAAACACCCAAACATTCGAAGTGAGTAAAAATAACAATGCATAATAAATCAATTGTCGAATTTTGTGCAGTTCAGTGTCTTATGTTAAGATTCAATACGAATTGTTTATTATTTCATAAATTAATTATGTTCAAGTTGAATTTATTTAGATATAAATATTTGTGCGGCAAATATTTATAAAATTGCAAATATTATTATTTTGAAAATATTTGAAATTTTTGAAAGTTAATGTGCAAGTATCATTATGAAATTAACTAACAATAACAATTGTCAAGTACATTAATACAAATTATAATTTTGATTTATTTATATCAACTTGCTAATATATCTAATATGGGTCTCTTTATCTTGTGATTATGTTAGATTAGACTCTAATAATTATAATATAGAGTATAATGTAGGGATATGATATATAAATGCATATGATAATGCTTAACTAAAAAAATATGCAAGTTATTATTGGCAGTGAGTTTACACTTTTTGATGATAATAAGTTAATTGGATAGAAAGTCAGGAAATAATTGGTTTCCGATTGAAGTCGAAATCAACAACTTCTGGAAAATCGTTTTATTTTTGATTCGTTATAAAAAGTATAAATATAAAAAACAAAATTGCCCATTTTGATCTTGATTATTCTACCACAAATTTTACGCACAGAATTTCCTATCACCTGACCTACCTAGGAAATTAGTTACATATCTATTAAAGTGGTGTCAATGGTATAACTTATTTAAATATAAAAATAATAATGATATTAATAATTAATTAATTAATTAATAAGAATTTTGAAATCATAACTTAATGGAGAAATTTCCGCAAAAATCAATAGATTTTCAGCCAATAATATATTTGCAATACTATATCTGGCGTTTAATACTTTTATAACTTATTTCTATGATTTACCATGAACCTATATTATAGATTATAAAATTTAGGAAATATCTATATACAGCAGTTTGGATTCAATAATTTACATTTATTAATTTCTAGTAAACCAACTCAAAATTAATCATGTTATTTCAAAATGAAATAATCAGTAAATATGATAAATATTTTTTTTTAATTTAAAAAATCAAATTGTCATAAAAATAATTATAAAATTTCGTTTCTCGAATAATCAACTTTTTAATAACATATTTATTTCTAAATTATCATTTTGTGTTCAAAAATTGAGGTTTTTATGTAAAAAAGCAATTAATACAAACTTAGTTTTTATATAAATAATTTTTTAAAACTTATCACTAGTGTTTTGTAAGATAACGAGTAGAGTGATCTGTTTAATCAAGATATTTCAACTAACTCACTATTGTAAACTAATTTACTACGAACTATATAGACTTTAAAATTTAAATATAAATTATTTTTAACAAAATTGCAAATAAAACAAACTAATAGTTAAATTCAACAATTTGTAAATTAATGCAATTTTTTATCAGATGATTAAAATGAATTTTTTGGTTTAATTTTTACGTCAATTATACTTTACTTAGAGATAAGAATTTAAATCATATTATAAGACAATAAAATAATAATTAATTGTGAATAATATTTTAATTGAAAAAAGATTATCCAGCATAAAACAAGTCGTTAATTAAAATAAATATATTACGTTAAACAGGCTTTAAATGTGTAGTAAATAAGTGCTTTATTTTGAATAACATTTATCGTTAAAAAACAAAACATTTATAATAATAACCAAAAATTAATGCAATAATTGGCCGAATAATGAGACGACAATTATAGACATTTAGTTAAAACAAAATAAATTAAATACCTGTTTATCGCAAAACCTAATCTAAAGAAAAAGACTTTTTTAGCACTTGTTTTGCATAAAATCTACATGAATAAAATAAGCGGCGAAATTGCCATGCAATCAAAATTTTTGGTCTAAAAATAAGACTAATTTCTGAATAAATAATGAACTAAAAAATGTGACTAAACTATACCGAAAAAAAATTTTGAGACAATTTATTCATGATTTTGATAGAGAACTAGGCTTTCGATTTAATGACGAAAATAAAGATTTTTGACCTATAATTCCTACCGCAGAGCCGAGCCATGTAATTGAAAATTTTGATATGTAAAAAACACGACAAAAATTAGCCAATACTCGGGCTTATGTCGTATGTCATACGAGAGTTACGAAATCATGGACTCGAACGGAGAGATTGGGCGCAAAAAAGCGGTTTTACTGTATCGGTCGTAGGATTTATGCAAACATTGTTGTCAAATGTGAAATACAAATACAATGAATAAAACTCAAGAAAATTCTTATGTTATGTTCGTTTGGAATGAGAGCATCGAATAAGCAGTGCATAAACTGTGCAATTTTTGTATCTATGAACTAAGCATATTAGAATTACAGTAGAATTAGTTTTTTCCACTTGAAATCTAATTTTTTTCTTGTTGCTATTTCTTACTGCTTTTTTAAAGAAAGCATGGCACTTTTTATATCAAACACTTTAACGCCGTTTATAAGTGATATTTTTGGTAATTTTTTCAAAATATAAATATAGTCTACACAGGATAATTTTGAAATTGAATAGTGTACAGTAGGTTTCCGGGTACCCGACAGTCAGCGTCGCGTTATTTCGATATTTTAAAGCGTTTTGTTTGTTTACAAATTATCAAGTATATTTTCGTCTTTTAGAGGTTATCAATTATGCATTAAAGATCGTGCCATACGTCACACGATCTTTAATTATAAAGTATATAATTTAATTTAAACTTGATAATTAGTGAATAGCCTATTATTATTCTGAGACGGTTTCTCATGTACTGTAAAATATGAAACGCTATGAGAACTCTCATTAAAACACATATAACACATGAAATCACGAGTATTTCACAACTGTTTCACAATATTTTACCAAAACAGTCAAAAAACTAATTTCGAGCAATTTATCAAGTTTGTATCTTGTATTAAAATCAAACTGTTTACTTATAAGTAATTACAGATAAATAGAAGTCATTCAAATGTTTTGTGTTAATTTAAAAATAACTTTATAGTGACTATAAAATTTAATTTATGTAAAATAAGCCACAAAATTCATGTTTAAAACTTTATCAATACTGTATTATATATTCTGACAGAAGAAATGTTTTACTGTTTAAACTGCTTATCGACGGGTTTACATAAGTAATTGCAAATAATAGTAATTATAATCAAGTTACTGATTAAATATGAAATATCTATACAGAACAATTTTTATCCTAAACTCAAACGAGAGAAACATTTTTCGAAAATTCTCAATCAGTTCCTATGGGCTATCATTTGGCACATAATAGATGAGAACTATTATTATTTTATAAATATATACTGTATAAACTTTTTATGAGTGCTGAGAAATTTTCATATTCAGCAGAAAATACATTTAAAAAATAAAAACTAAAACTATTTTTTATATAAAAATATTAAATCCAATATTTCACAAAAATAAACATCAATATAGTTGATATATAGTAGTAAATGTATCATGATTACGTCAAATATTGCTAATACAATTCGTCAAACAGTATGAAAGCAGCCAAAACTATAGTAACTATAATATAAATTTAAGCATAGTTTTTCGCAAAACATTTTTAAGCAAGCAAATTAAATTCACTTCATTTTACAAATATAATCGCCACTAAAATGTAACCTAAAGTTTAAATCTATTATTTAAATATTAGATTAATTAAAAACTTATTTAAAATATAGTTTTAACAAAAATTAGAATATTAGCTAATTAAACTATCGAATTAGTAAGGTACAACCAAAAAACGAATAAGATAAATAAATGTAATGTAAATTTGATTACCTGTTGAGGACATAGCAATTTCCTGGCATTGATTATTACAGAAATTAGCATTTGCTAACTTGGCAAATTTTTCAGCAATTTTCAAACTACTATAAACGAGTTGGCAATTGAATAAATTAAACAAAATTCGTTTCTATCAGCTTGCCCCAAACAAACAGTGTTAATTTATATAATTGATGAACACATTTATCATGAAACTCGCGATTGAATTGCGAAAATAGTGCGTAAATTAGAAGAACAAAAACAAACGTAAAAATCGTTTACATCAATGAGAAGATAAATCACAGAAAACTATGTTTTCAATGTATTTCGTATCTAAAACACAGAAAAAAAAACAAAACTTTTTTATTAAATAAAACAATTTTTACATTCAATCCATATCTGATATCACAACCGATCGATAAAATTACACATGATACGAATGGAGCATTTTTGCAGTCATGATAAATTAAATATCGAGCAGCGAATAAAAAGCTCGAAATTAATCAAATATAGGAATATATGATGCTAAAATGGTAAAAAGACTTCTCGAGAGGACGTGTAGGACATGAGTCGGTGTTCGCGAAGTGTCAAAGAGTTTATAGGGAAAGGAGTTGAAGAAAACGGTTTGATTTGTTCGCTTCGAATATTTCGCCGATTATTAGTAGTGAATGAGATTTCGAGACTATATTTCGGCTCTCAGTTGTCGTATCAGATAATTTCGATCCAAAAGCCGCTCCCCTTTCGACTGCAAACAAAATGTATTAAAACTAACTTTTTTTTCACTCATTTATTTCGACACCACTTTTCGACGTGACGTTCGGGGGGCAGAAGTCGATTAAGACAGCCATTCCCACAACAAAAAACTAGCATTCAGTATGTGTGTGTGTACACTGTACGATTTTGCAGGTCTATTCTGCATTATATCACTGCGAGTCGTGCTGTATATCAAATAACTGGGAATTACATAAAACTTCGAAATTTTCAGTTATGCAACAGTTATTGCAACCAATTGTGTGATTGGATTTTGAATGCCTTTCGAGAATAGGAGAGAAAAACGAGAATTGTTTCTCTGTTTCGCATTCGTTCTTTTTAATTCGAAAAAGTATCTTTGTGTTTTTTTATTAATTCAATTTTTTTCAAAGGGTATTAAGAAAATACAAAGATACTTTTCTTTTTTTGTTCGCTGTTCTGCCAATTAAAATTTATTGCTAACTTAAATATTAATAATAGAAATAACTAATAATATTGTACTCTTCTGTTTATTTTTCCAAGTTAATTTAAATTTTATTTATACATATTAATTTACAAATAATATCTTATTAACTCAATTGTGTTAAAGCAAATATTAATTGTATATTACGAGTTAACAAATCAAAATTAAACCGGAGCTTTTAGCAAACAAATTTGTTAGAAAATTATGTTTTATCAAAAGAAAACTACACAGTATAGAAACGGTTGAAAATAAATATACAGTACATTCAACAGCGTCGGCTTAACTATTAAAAATATTTTAGCAACTCAATTTTTATATTCTGCTTAATTGCAACTGTGTTCAAGTATCAAATTTAAATCAATTAATGCATAATTAATAATAAATAGCATTACATAAAAACGTGGCCCAAAGCGCATGAAATTCTCTTTTGGTAGAAAACGTAATTCTCATTTGTCAAACTAAATGCACCGGTGTAATTTTGCATTGTTAACTCGTAATAGACACATGATATTCGCCGTAGAGTAAGAATTTTATCGCAAATAAATGATTTTACACTACATTCTACTCCACTCTCCGCTCCATTAACAGAGGGGAGGGTTAGGCGATGGCTGACTGTGGGCGAGAGAGAGCACCAGCACCAGCACCAGCACCCGGGTTCAATACCCCCGCCAAGGCTACATGGTTAATTTATTGTAGCCCCTTTCGAGATAGTTGTGAATTAAACAACAAACTGGGCCCTGTGCTCAACGGTCCGGCCCCGCTATTAGCGCCCAATTCTACACAAATTCTTTTCAATCGTTTAATAATTTTATCAAAAATTTCTTTTCTTTCCTTTTTTGCATAATTATTGAAAAACCTGTGTATTATTCAAATTGCTAATTAAATTTAAATAAAATTAGGAAAAACATCATGGCTAATTGATGGCGTCATCGAAATGTCCAATAAATAAAACACATTAATACAGTGCAAAAAATCCATCGCTTTTTCTCAGAAGAGATGAATGAATTTCCACAAAAACACTAAACGATTGGATAGTATTGTGTAAAAACTGTTTGTATCGAAAGCCTTCGGGCATTCAATTCGAAAATCCAAGTGTTTGCACAATATTTTTACACAGAATATGTTATCAATTAGAAAAAGTTTCATTGCAATTTTAAGTATCATAATATAAATATATCTAAGTTTATGCAGAATACAATCTATATCAAAGTAAAATTTTTATTTATTAAAAACAGCGTTAAACCGGAAAATAAAGCTAATAAATATCGAAACGAAATAATAAAAAACATTTTCGATGTAAAACCCAATAATTAAATGCAAACATTTAAAGAGCAAAAGACCGAAAGTTTTGTTTTTTCCTAAATTATATACAATAACGTATACAACAAATAAATCGCTTTAATCATACGTTGAAAAGACTTGTAATTTGTTTAAATGAAAATAATTCTCGTTTTGAGTGAAGAGAAAAAGTTCAAAAACATGACTGAAGAATGAGAATTAGATTTAACATGCTGAAAGAAAGAGAGAGACTTTTTTGCAGCGCAAAAATGCATTCGTATTAAGCGAACCAGAAATTCGAACCGAACGCTCAGATCTGAAAGCGATTATTGTCTTTAATATTATAGCTATTTATTACGGAATACCTGTATTATAGAGACGTTTACTATACTATAGACTCGATAGTCGAGTAACTGTACTATCGTTTCATAAACGAGACAATCGACGCGATAGTTAACGAAAGTTCAAATCGAGTTAAGAAAAATAAAAGTTTTTTTTTGCTTCTCGTCTGTTGACAAAACTGTTTTCTAATGACTGGAAAAAAGTAATTTGTTCATAATACAAAAAAAAGTCAGTTTTCTATTCAATACTTTTTTACACACATTTTCAAAAGTGATAAATAAAAACCGAATTAACTGTTTTCTGCCGTTTAATTGCAATTCGAAATACAATAATAATTTGTTTCGCGAAACGAGTTCTTCGAATTAATGCGGTTTTAAACGCTATTTTGAATCCAATCGCTCGAAAAAACAAATTCTATTTTTTATTTATTTATTTATTTAGTTTCAAAAATCTTCTTTGCAATACAACATAACCATTACATTGTATAAATCACTTAGAACCCAAGGGCTGGCCCGGGAGGCCTGGCAGCCAAGATATGCGACAGTTTTTAAAATCGCCAAGCATTAATTAACTGTTTTGATTGATTAAACGTTTAAAAGATTCTGTATAAAAGTTTTGTTTTTACTGTCAATTAGAAATTTACTTTTTATTTGATAAAAGGGTTATTTAAATTTAAAGCGTTTCTCATGTTCATCGCAAAATTCATGTTAAAATTAATAAAACTATAAAATAATTACCGTCTAAAATAAATAAGCAAACAAGAAAAGCAAATTTAAACTTGCTATTAAAGCAAATTGAAGTTCGCCCGAGGCAAATCAAGATTTAAATAATAATTTCGGAGACAATTTTAAATATAATGAATATCATGATTTTAAACAGTGTATAAAATATACTGTATAGCATACTGTATTCTAAGTTGATAAAATTGCACATGCCTATTAAAATAAAATTCGAATTAAAAACAAAATAAAGGGCTCGAAAAAAGTTACATTCAATTTAATAACCAGATAAATTGCTGAAATAATAATAATGATAAAACGCTGAAATTTACACAAAAAATGTTTATTTCGAAAATATATCATTAGACTTGATAATATTTCGAGAAAATCTATATAAAGGTCATTATTTTTTCAATTCGTAATTCACAATACAAATTATACAATGTAGCATTTGCTTTGAGGCCTGTTTTGATTACTCCGGTTACTAATCAGAGTAGAAAATTATTTTGTTTTTATTTCAAAATTTTTTACTCGTTTTTATAAATTATATCATTTTTTTTGCACTGTATAACTTTTAGTCGGAGAGAGAGAGAGAGAGAGAAAGCGTTTGAAACAAACTTTTTCTATTCAGAAGTTTTTTCTCTGATTTTTGAAGTAATTTATAGAAAGATATTTTTCATTTAATAAGTTTTTTATACTGTATACTAAACAAACCAATGAATGAAATACTGAATTATTTTTTCAGTTTTATTGAAGTTATTACCGAAATACTAGAAAATGAATGCCTTTGAGAAATTTGTCATTAATATCATTCATTATTATTATTATTTCTGCAAATCATTAATATTTATATAAATTGTGTATTAATTGAATGAATAATTGAATACTTGTATACATTTAATAATAATAATAATAATCTTATGTATGACTCGAATCGAAATATCAAAATTGAAAAGTTGTTTAAAAAAAATACGATTTTTCACATCAATAGCAGCGAACAGTTCTTTCGCCTTCAATGCAATTTAAATATTCATTGAAATAATTTATTTATACAAAATGAAATTGAATTTCAAACAATTCTAATTAAGTGGTTGGCAATACACGTTCGCCAATTGAGTATGATAAAATTAATGTTTCCGATATATGCAAAAAAAATTGTTTAAATGATATTAAAATTTCAAAATCGATATTTCATTTAAACAATACTTCTGAAATATTTACTTCTGAATTAAACTGAAATAGTAAACAAAATAACCTATGTAAAACTAATTACAACTAACAAGCAATAAACTTGGTAACTTTTACAACTAATTTCCGAATTAGTTAATTGAAACAATAGTGACTTATAGAGTGAGTGAATCTAAAAGTGATTGCGACTACTCGTCGAAACTTTCTCGAGAGTGAGTTCTCGGGCTTTCGGTGGCGTTTCGTAAGCGAAACGAAACTCGCATTTAAAGGTCGAACGCAAATAGGAAGCCATACCTAAGACGGCTTGCAGTGTCTGGTCCTCGAGCAGGCCATCCATCGTACGGCCGGGTAGTCGCTGGCGACGGCTGCGGCGGCGAACAGGCGGTCGGCTCTCCTATCGGCGAGTGATAGTCCGGACGTAAACATATAAATCAATTTGGTTTGTCTTGACTGCCATTTTGCCACTCATGCAATTCGCACTGTGCTCTCTGCACTGGTATGTTGTGTGTATGTGAGCACCGGATTTACAGGTGACTTTCCTACCACACACTCATACACACACATACACACACTCGCACAGGTATGTACTTGAACTTGTACTGAACACACACACACTTTCTCGCAAAATGTTTTCGCCGCACCAGCTCTCAGTTCCGTATGGGCCAAATCAGCATGCACATTTGCTCATGCACATTTGCTCATTGCACATTGCTCAATTCGCTCGACGTTAAATCGCCACTCGATTCCCAATACTAGCATTCATTTCTCGTATTCAAGGTTTGATTTCACACTCTTTTTACCCGATTCTCGAATAAACACTTTTCGCTCCGAAAGGGTTTCGGTTTTTTGAACTTTCAGTCTCTTACGTATTGTCTGCACTAGGGTTAGGCCATTTTGGAAGCGCTAGTTTTGCCATTCAGGGCTTATTTGTAATAAATGCACCTCAAGTTTAATATACGTGTTTTCTTAGCTTATAAAACATACAAAGCTTACTTTAAAAACTAAACAATTGACATAACGAGATAATAATGTATCTTTAATTACTTAATAAAATGCTCATGGTAATGTTGTAATAAATGTATTTAGTATTAAATAGATAGATTGCTAATAAGATGATACCTACAGTAGGAAATGCATTGAACTGAGTGTATATGTTGTTAATATAAGACACTAAGACGAAGAAAGATTAATAATATAGCAAGGTAATAATGTATAGAAAATAGAATAAGATAAATTAGACTTGCTGCTAAACTAAAGTTAAGAGATGTTATAAAAAGAATACCCAAATCTAAGTAAATAGTATGCTAATACTAGAAACTATAGTGACACTCTTCACTGCGGAGGTATAACACGCCATACATGTATAGCCCGACTCTATTCGCGCATAGATATGAGCGCTGGACTGGTGTTGTTGGTGTTGTTGGTGTTGTTGTTGGGCCTACGGAAAGGCGGCTCAACAGTGCGTCGACTATCTGGTTGTCGCACATACCCTAACCCTGAATGCGATGGAATGCCCCGCAGGGCGAGTGACTCCTCACTCCTCACTCTCCACACTCTCCTCACATCTCGTTATGTAAGTCTCGTTTACCTCAACCAACGCTCACCCGAGCTCTGGTGGCGGCAGCGGCGGTGCTAGAGTGCCGGCGCTCGTGTGCTGGTGCCTATAGTTGAGCCGAATCATTACGAGCGTACTGTGCAATCTGCACAAACACACGGCTGTCTCACCCCTGCCTGAGCGCTGCAGACAGACCTGTGTTGCGAATGCTTCCCAAAGCCGTTATTATGGTTTTCAGTGCTTACAGTAACTGTGCATTTCTACTCTAAACTACACTACACTGTTGACTACACTGTTGTTTTTAACAAACTATAGTCTGGCGAGAATTTCGCTACACCGCAGTAAACATTTTAACATGCAACTTTTTCTAACTATCTTCGTTATGCTTTCCTGTTATTCATTAGTTTTTAATGTAATTTCTGCTTTGCATTTATACGACTTGTTTAAACGTGAACTTGTTACATCTTAATTCTTAATAAACTTTACCTGCCACACTTATTATATTTTAATTGAATTTTTAGTAGCATGAAAATTTTAGAACCTGAATAGATTACTAGAAAATTTTATTTAAATCTGTGCTATAATTACTTTAATGAATTTATACAGATTAATTAAACTACCTGTTTTTCATAACAATAATAATGAACAATTTAGCTGAAATAAATGAATTTTTAAGTTAAATTCAGTTAACACTGTATAATTATAAATAAGCATATTGATAACATTCATTCATAGTTTTAATTGTAAAGTCTGTATAGTTTTTAAAAGTCAACATACTTTGCCTAAAAATTTAATTTAATAAAACTTTGTAACTGCGTCTAAATTTAACGATCCTTGTGTATTTAGATACATTTTAAATAATAAATTACCAATTTACAATCTTCAAACTTAGCAAATTAGCACTTTAGCAAAATTATTTCAAGATCAATTCTTATCTTAATCCTAATTGAAGTTAAAAAAAAGTTATTTTTTAAGTTTTGAAATTTCAGTTTTAAATTAATCTGTTTAGTTTAATCATTTCCCTCAAAACCTAAATCAAAAATTGATTTTTCGATAAAATAATGATTTTTTTGTCGCATTCAACGCAATAAATATTGTGATTCAAAAATAAAATTATTATCAGATTTTCAGATCTAATTTCATTGCAAATCCGCGAAAAAAAACTTTATATTTGATTGAAAACACACTTCAATAACACAAATGTTTTGCCGAAATCATTAGTTCGTAACATAAATCGCAAACAGTTTTCGCGAAAACAAGTTTTTATTCACAAAAAAAGTTTCGAAAAGTGTTTAAAAAACTCAATTAGAAAAAGTGTTATTAATCGAGAATTTAATTACATTTGTTAACCAACTCTCAGATAATCCGAAAGCTTTAGCTCGAAATTCGGCGAAAGAATGAAAATAATTATATTTTTTGCGATTTGTTTAGTGAATGGCATCGGAAGTCAGGAAGTGATCGACAAATCGGACCAATATTTGGGTGAATTTCCGACGTATGCGCACGGCCTGAGTGGCCACGTATTCGCATCCCTAAGCGACCAATCGCTTCGCACGATTCGGATCAAGAACCTCAACTATGACGGGACGGCACCCGAGGCCTTCTTCTGGGCCGGCGACTCGGCCGCGCCCGACACCACCGGTTTCATCATTCCCGACGAGAACGGGTCGTATAAGCCGTTGAAAGCCTATCGAAACGCCGATATCGTTCTGAGACTACCGGAGGGTAAGAGTCTGCGAGACATCAAATGGCTGGCCGTCTGGTGCCGACGATATAGAGTTAATTTCGGGAATGTTGTCCTCAACTAAGTTACTCACAATTATAGCGAAATTGTATTTTTAGTCCAAATTTTTAAAATGTTTATTTAAAAACTTTAACAAAATGTTTAACAACTTTTCGAATAATTTGTGAAAAATAATTATTAATGACTTTAATTATGAATTGAAAAAACAATTGAAATAATTGGTAATAATATGTAATGAATTGGAAATAATTTATACGAATTTATAACTCTTTGAGAGAATTAATTCTCGAATTGAGTGAAAACTTTCTAATGTTTATACGAATTAATAATAAAAGAGAAAAAGCAAACAATTGATTAGAAATTCTTTTGTCCAAACAATTGGTTCCAATCGTCGAACTGTTTGAGGTCTTCCTTCCGTACCGTCGGCTTAATTGCGTCCAAATTCTTCATAAAGTCGTCATAAGTGAGGCCTCGGATCTGCGTTTCGCTAATTTCGTCGATTTTGTCAATGACTATCGACTCGCGAATCGCTTCCATAGCCGACTCGTGGCACAGGTCGCGCATATCGGCGCCCGAATAGCCGTCGGTCTTATCGGCCAAATCGTCGATCTGTTCGGCGGTCAGAGTATGTCTCTCAGACTTGAGACTAATTTCGATGATCTGTTTGCGGGCCGTAATGTCCGGCAATCGGATGTATAGCCGCACTGACAGCCGACGTCTGGCCGCGTCGTCCAACTCTTGCGGCCGATTCGTGGCGCCAACGATCAGCAGTCGTTCGGTTGAGTCGGTCGACACGCCTTCGAATTGAGCCAAGAATTCGGTTTTCATACGACGGGACGACTCGTGTTCGCTATCGCAGCGGTTCTTAAGCAGCGAATCGATCTCATCGATGAAGATGACCGACGGCTGTCGGGCGCGCGCGACCGCAAACATCGCGCGAATCATCTTCTCGCCCTCGCCTATCCACTTGCTGTTCAGCGCCGACACCGTAATCGAGAAGAACGTCGATTTGGTCTGCGATGCGATACAACGGCCCAAATAGGTCTTCCCAGTGCCGGGCGGACCGAACAGGAGTATGCCTTTCGGCGGTTTCCGAAGACCGCTGAACAGGTCTGGCCTTAGAAGCGGCAAAACCGCGATTTCGTGGATCTTCTTCTTCGCGAACCCAAGACCCGCCACATCCGACCACTCAATGGGTTCCAAATTAGTGATTATCTCGTTTTCAATCATTTCAACCATTTTCGGGTCGATATTCTTCAGATTCGGGTCACTGTTCGCGTCGTCCGCTTCATTCGAGTTATACATTTGCATCGAATTATTCGCCGATTTCTTCGGATTCTTAAACGAACTCCGGATCTGATTCAGAGTGTTTTGAGCCGTTTTCACGTCAATCGCCCGATTCTTCACGTCGTTCGTCAACTTCCTCTCGAGTCCCGTCTGAAAGGCCCGTTTCGGCGCCGGTTCGCCGAAGCCGTTGTTTTTATTCAGGTTTTTGACGCAATCTTTCGGCGAATTATTCGATTTGAAAATTCCCGAAACGACGCGCGTCGGCGACGGATTCGCACTAATCGGGCGCTTGAGGTTCGGGATTGTCGACGAACTGCCCGATCGGCTGACCTCTCCTTTAAAATAGAGAAAAAATTTTTATTAATTTATAATTCAATTCAAAGACTGATTCGAATTACCGAAACCTCTCCGATATGACCCGATTTTGTCGAATATTCTGTCCATTTTGATGACCGGCCTCTGAGTGTATCCAACGCCGACCTCCTGTG
Source organism: Metabelba pulverosa (assembly GCA_034697605.1). Lineage (NCBI taxonomy): Eukaryota > Metazoa > Arthropoda > Arachnida > Sarcoptiformes > Damaeidae > Metabelba > Metabelba pulverosa. The sequence goes on along the minus strand of JAQIXC010000256.1, from coordinate 8,097 downwards.
AAATGACGCGATCGCCGGCACCCGTCTCGTCGGTTCCGTCCACTTCATCGCAAATCTCTTCTTTAATATTCTCTAACTTTCGGTTCAAAACAATTCCAATCACTCGGCAGTCGTCCGCGTCGTCCGTTCGGCCGCTTTCGGGCTTTGGCTTCAATTTCGACTTCAAATTCAACGCTTCGACCAATTCGTCGGCCGATAACCCGAACAAAGACGACTCGAAGCGATGAAAGGCCGGGCCGTCGGGTCGCGCGGCCGCCGCCTCCGACACCATCGCGTCGCTGAGAAACGTGTTCTTCCCGTCGCTGCGGTCGACCTCTTCGTTCAACTCGACGCGCAGTCTGTGGCGCAACCGACCGAACGCGTCGTCCGAACCCAACGACTCGGCCATCGACTCGACGACAAACAGTTTCGTCCGAAGCGTATCCGACCGGCTCTTCGGCTCCACTGTTGCGCTCACTTCGCAGTCAATCAGAAAGTTGAGAAGTTTGTCCTCTTTCGCCGAATGGACACTCATTTCGCGGCTTTAGTTCGCATTTAATTGATTCGCAAATCACTAATCGATTGAATCGTTTGCCGAAAAATAGGCGACAATTGAATGCTCATTGAAATCGCGCTCTTTATTGCGTAGTTTATTGATAAAAACTTTAGAACTATTTTAGATATAATTATTTATTGAATTCAATAGTTATTCGATTATGAAATAGGTATAGATTTACGGATAGCTTTAAGCCTTATATAATAGTCTTCTGTTTACAGCTGAAGGCTTAACCGGGAATTATGTCCATAAATAATGGCAGAAATTCAGTGGTATTTTACAATATTTTATCCTTAAGTGGGTTTTTATTTTACGCGTATTCTAAACGTACTTTATATGAGTATTGGATTCAAACAAAACAATCAAATTTTTCCAAAACTTGAGTACAGTATTGGAAATCAAGTATTGGATTTCGTAATCATTTGTTTATGTTTTGATGGCTTAGACTTCGCGTTTGAATGAAAGCAAACAATCGATTAATTAGTTTCGCATTCATTTGATTGAATCGCGATTTTTGTCCACAATTTGGCATTAATTGCGAGAAGTGGTGAAACGGAAGTCTCGCGAATCGGCGAACAATGGCCTCGCGTTGGTCGACATCGCAACTGATCGCCGAACACAAGGATCTTCAGGTGAGTCCGGACTCCGAACCCGAAGACAATCGCTGTTCCAACTCATGTCTGACCGAAACCATAGGCCGTATGTCTGGCCATCAGTATCGACGGTCGGTGTGCGCTGTCGTCGCGGCGCTCGATATCACTGATTAACTGCAATAAACCCGATATAATCGACTTCCGGATCAAACGCGAGACCAAATGGGACTCAACGGCCACCGAATTCAACCAATTGGACAGCAATTTGTTGGCCATCACTAACGCACAGACGGTTCAGATCTATAACATCGACGCGAATCTCAAAAGCGGTTCGAATCGGACCTAAGCTTTCGATTGAATGCAAACACTAATTGCGATTCGATTCCCGAAATAGCCGTCCATTCGATGTCCGATTTGGGCGCAAACGGCAATCAAGTGGTTCGAGAGTCACAACTGGTGACACTGCGCGGCCACACCCGCACCATAACGGACCTGAACTGGTCGTACAACGACGTGAACGCGTTGGCCACCGCCTCCTACGACAACAATATGCACGTCTGGGACGTCCGCGACTACCGGAAGCCGATGCTGTCGATGAGTTCGGTCGCCGGCGCCACACAAGTGAAGTGGTCTAAGGCTAACGAACACATGTTGGCCACCAGTCACGAGGGGGACGTCCGGGTGTGGGACAAACGCAAACACAACACTCCCATACACTACATAACCGCCCATTTGTCCAAAATTAATGGTTTGGATTGGAATCCGAATATCGGCTCTCAGTTCGCCACTTGTAGTCAAGACGGATCAGTCAAGGCATGGCTGCCGGCGCACTTATAGCTTCCATTGCTTTTTATTGATAATTATTATTTGGGTTTCGCTTTAATTAGTTTTGGGATTTGACGACATCTAAGGGCAAACCCGACATCATTCTGAACACAGGGCTACCCGTCTGGAGGGCCCGCTTTACGGTAATTGAGCCGCACTTGTAGTCCAAGTATTAATTATATTGATATTTTCTGAAGCCATTCGGAAACGGTTTGATCACTGCATTGGTTCCGCAATTGCGTCGAACGGGAGAAAACAACTCGTTGTGGATGTGGTCTATGGACTGCTTCGAACAGCCGCTGCACTCATTCGTCGGGCACTTGGATGTAGTGCTCGACTTTGGTTGGCATAACAAGAACGGCAACGAATACGAACTGATCACGTGGTCGAAGGACAATAGTTTACGCATTTGGAAAGTCGACTCTCAGCTACTGGCGCTTCCGTCAGAAGACCACTCGATTCCGCCGTTTGATTTCGGGGCCGACGATAACCAGAGTTCTGAAGAGTCGGACGGAACTGATTCGACGGAACCTCAACGACCGACGACTCTCGACCTGAACCCGGGCTCAAACAAACTTCTTTCGGAGCGCAAGACTTCGACGTTAGGGGTCGAGAGCGCCGACGCGAGGAAACTGCAAACCCCGGAAACGCCAGTCAATCAACTGATCCCTAATCTGACGCAAGAATTCTCTCTCATTAACGTGAATATACCGAACGTCCAAATCGAGGAACTGAATGCCAGCAAAAGGGTGTGTATTATAACGGCCACCACTTCCATACAGTGCCGGCTCAAGATGACGTTCCCGGCCGGCTATCCCAACCACGTGGCGCCGCACTTCAGTTTCCTCAACTGCCCGACCTCTCCGTCCGAAGAGGTGAAGAAGGAGTTACTGAAAGTACTGCAAACGACGGCATTCCTTCAGGTGAAGCGCAACCGGACGTGTCTCGAGCCCTGTCTTCGGCAGTTCATCGCAACGCTCGAGCGGCTCACCGGCACTACTCCGACAATACTCGCCACTCAGCCCACGCTTATTGATCTACTGCCCAATCACCACTACGGCAGCTATTTAGACGCATCCGTTCCCTTTCCGCGCACTTCTGGCGCTCGATTCTGTTCGGGAGAGGTATGTCGTCTCAAGTGATTTAATGGAAGAATTAATTTTGGAATAATTTTTTTGTAGCTTTTAGTCTGTTTTGGACGACCGCCTCATTTGGAGCAAATGAACGCACCGACAGAGTTCACTCCCCGCTCGCTGAGTGCGTTGTCCGCCTACCTGTCCACACATTACCGGACATCTCCGACGAGTCACACCGGAGACCCGATTCCATCGATTTCTTCGTTTTATTTCGATTCTTCCAAAAGAAAACGCTATAAAACGAAACGAAAGAACCAAATCGACGGCAAAACTACCGGCCCTTCGCCCAAACACAAGAGCAATAACTGCGGCCCAGTATTCGTGTTTTCAGTGTCCGGTTTACTGCCGATTAGTCGAACTTTAGCCGAAAATTACGTTTTGAGCACAAATGGAGACATTGTGTCGATGTGTGAGATGAACGCGAAAGTGGCCAACACTCTCGGCCGACGGGACTTATGCCAGACTTGGAATTTAGTCAAATTAAGTGCAGAAATCTATTTGAAGAGTTTGAATAACTCCGATCTGATGGAGACTCCCTGGCCTTTGCACCCATTCGGCAAAAAGTTGATTCAATCGCTGTATGACTCGATTGAAATGTTTCGCAAAAAGTTTATTTAATTAAACTGTGTATTTGTCTAACTCTAACAGTATTGACCACTCGGTGCTCAAATGCAATGACATCCAGACGGCGGCGATGCTCGCCTGCACTTTCCATATGACCGACCAGAAGGCGAAGTTACCGCAAAAGACGCCACAGCCCGGGAGTGGCAATAATTCGGTGCGTATTCGCGCTTTCGTTTGAATATTTGTTTTTTGAGTTATTTTAGAGTAAAAATTGAATTGAATTTTACGGAAAAAACTCGAATAGTATTCACCGTTTTGTGAATCTAATCCTCAATTCTCTCATCACTTGAACTCTTATCCCCGAAATCTCTCTTTAATTAGCTTTACATATGTCTGCAGTCATTAAGACTATTGAAGGTATGGATCCGTTTATATTCAGTAATTGTTTGAAAGTATTTTTGTTTTTATTATTTCGATTCGCAACCCATACCTAACTTTTTGTTTTTTTCCAATTATTTATTTTATTTATTTATACGTTTTAAAAACTCGATGTATTTGTAAAACATTGTGCTTGTTTAATGAAAAGCCGGGTAACTCGCCCTACCATACGGTCGGCTCGACTAATGTGATGCCTCCGTCCACTCCCGAGACGTACGGCGACTGGAATCTGAGTACGAGTTTTGCGATTGACTTCCGCTCTTCGATCGGTCATTGAATTCAGAGTTTGAATCGATTGTCTCATTTAGTTTCGGCCGTCGAGAGTCTGAAGAGGACGCGATCGAACAGTTGGTCCGATTTCGCCGAAAACGAGGCACTCATCGCCGGTTTGGCCAATAATCGCACCGAAAGTTTCAGTGAACAGCTCGAACTCGAGGCGCACGAGAATAATATTAAGTATGACTTTTGTTAATAAACTTATATTAAAATCAAATGTTTTTTTAAATAAATTGTCTGAACGTATGGCCAGAATGCTTGAGCCGAAACTCCAGTACCAATACGACTGTTACAAACAGATCTACGCGGATATCCTCTACGGCTGGCAACTCATGGAAAAGCGCGCACTAATCCTCAAGAGCTGCCATACGATCAGCCAAAGCCAACTGTTCCACTCGGGCATCGATTTCGTCACCGAATGCACGAATCCGTTCTGCGAGAAGCAGTACAACACGTGTCGGGGCCCGCACTGCACGTTCTGTAAGAAGCCGTCGCTGTTGTGCGCGATCTGCCGAATGCCAGTGCGCGGCGCAGTCAACCACTGCGTCGTGTGCGGACACGGCGGCCATACCGTTCATATGTACAACTGGTTCACGCAGTCGGATCAGTGCCCGACCGGTTGCGGCTGTCTGTGTCTGCAACAGAACTCCAATATTTTCGGTTAGAATCGGGTTTTGCATGAATTGTCGGATAGACTCGTATTCTCTCACTTTGTATTGCATGCGATTGCGAGTGAATTGCAGTTAAAGTATGCAATGCTATTGAAATAGTATTGCACACGAGTTGTGTACCAATTTCGAGGGCAGTTCTCTGCACCTGACGTCTCAGCCGTACTGTGCAATCGGTTAGAAATGTTAGGAATGTGTGCAGAAGTTATTGAATTTGTCGAATCGACTGATTCGATTGAAATCTAAATTTATTTATTAGTTTAGGATTTCGTTTCAATCGAATTATTTTAATATATATTTAATAAATAAATACTATAATTGCTTTGCAATAGTAGACAAATTCTAGTGAAGTAATGCAATTTCATCTTGATACAATTTTATACGATTCCCTTGAGCCAAATTCAATACAAAGTCAGCAAATTCGGGTACTATAAGTGCTGTACAATTCTGTTTAATAATACAATGTTTAGATAAGAAAAACTTTAAAATATCATGTTATTATTAATTAATAAATTCTATTTATTCTATTTAAATTATTTTTTATAATTAAAATAAAAGTTTTTAGTATTCGTATAAATACTTTAATTGAATTTAAAGTTATTTAAAATTAAATTTAAAATTACTTTTTATACTGAATAAAAAATCTTATAATTTAATTAGAATTTTGAGCAAAAAATTATTGATTCTGTGTTTCTATATAAGGAATAGTCGAGTGCAGTGTACAAGAATAGAAATGATCTGGATCAATACACGCCCAAAGTGGTCGTTATTTTGATGTATATATTCATGCAGTGTATAGTCGTATAGCTGTATTGCAGGCGTATTGTTGTATTGTTTGTACGAAACATAAGAACTTTATTTGTATTGTTTGTCTGAAACGGTTTCGTCGGATCAATAATCAGGGGTTATCTGCAGCGCAAACGAGAAAACTTCGCTGAGATTCTCGCCCATTGTGTGTCTCTCGTATAGGCGCACAGACGTGCACAGGTAGTCATGACAACTGTAGGCGATTCTTGAGCTCAAAGAATATTTCGATCGCATCGCTCGAAACGCACCGAACACTCCACTCCTGGCCATTGATTAGCGACCGAAATGACGCCGAATATACTCAGCGATCGCCGAAAGGCGGCCGACGTCTCAAAGTACAGCAGCTATAGTGGCGGCGACGGCGAGCTGAAGACCGACCCGAAGTGGCGGCCCTGCGATCACATCATTTGGTCAAAAGTCGCGTTTTTCGTTGTACTTCACGCCTCCGCAGCCTATGGCGCAGTCATCCTCTTCACGGCTCTCAAGATCCAGACCGTCCTCTGGTGTATGTATTCAATCGATGTGCCATTTATTCACAATATTTATTCATTTCATAAGAATTGTATTTCATATGACTTGCAATTCTCGAGTTAGCACTAGCACTAGCACTAGCACTATTATAGCATGCTCGATTTCGTTGCAATGGAGAGAATATTCTGTACGCTTTTCTATTTTTATTTACACCTTTATTGCGTCATTAATGGAAATGTCAAAGTTTATTAATACCTTTATCATGTTACATTTCGCATTTTTGCTTGACCATTTTTAGATTTTATCTCTTTTTCAGCTAATTTAGATTAATCTAGTTTATTTATTGCCAAAATTGCATTGTTTTCAATAAAAATAAACACTAAAGTTGTCTGAATAAATTATAACTTGCATAAATATAATAAATATTCTCTATGCAAATAATTTTATTGCAAATATACTTTCTGTGATAAACTTAGTTTTTAGTGGCAATAAATTTAGCGAAGTATTGCATACAAATGCATTAGTACAGTGCTAGCAATGAGCATGGTACAAAAATAGAATTTAATCAAATTTGTTATTCGCGTTAATGCGCTATAAATCCCGATCTCGTGTCGAAAGCCTATTAACGCTTAACTCGTATTCAATCGACAGCTGTATTCGTGTACGTAATGTCCGGATTGGGTATCGGCGCTGGCGTTCACCGGCTTTGGTCGCACAGAGCATACAAAGCGAAGCTCCCGTTCCGTATATTTTTGGCGATTTGCAACTCAATTGCATACCAGACCTCGATCTACAACTGGGCGCGCGATCATCGGGTGCACCACAAGTTCACCGAAACCGATGCCGATCCGCACAACTCCCGGCGCGGCTTCTTCTTCGCGCACATCGGTTGGCTCATGTGCAAGAAGCACCCGGCCATCAAGCAATACGGCGCCAAAGTAGACTGCAGTGATATGATGGCCGACCCGGTGGTCGCCGCTCAACACAACTACTACTACCCATCGGTTTTCCTCTTCTGCTTCTTCATCCCATCTGTCGTTCCCTGGCTGTTGTGGGCCGAGAGTCCGTGGAATGCGTTCTTCGTCGCCGGAGTCCTGCGCTACACACTCGGCCTCAACGCCGCGCTGTCGGCCAACTCGTTCGCACACATGTTCGGCTACAAACCCTACGACACGAAGATCGCACCGGTAGAGAACGTATGCGTTTCCGCCGTCACTCTCGGTTAGGCTTCGAAACTATCATAGATTTGATTAAAATCCTATTCCAAACTAAACTAATGCTAATACTCGGGTGTTTTGCGCCGAACAGGCGAAGGCTTTCACAACTTTCACCACACGTTCCCCTGGGACTACTCGACGAGCGAGTGGGGCGGACACGTCAACCTGGCCACCTGTCTCATCGACCTGATGGCCCGGTACGGGATGGCCTACGACCTGCGCGTCGCCACCAAAGACATAATCGCGAAACGAAAGCTACGCACCGGACCCGAGGCCGAGCACTACATCGAACACGAGCTCGACTACTGAGCGCATGTGTCGGCGCGAATTGGTTTGAGGTCTAAAGCACTGATTGTCACAAACAAACCGTAATTTCAATTCTAAGCGAACGGCGCTCTCTATTGCCATTAGAACCGATTCCAGCAATAAATGACAACTCATTCGCTGTATTCCTAACGCGACATACACTATGGTTCAAAACTGACTGATTGATATTTTGATGAATATCTCGGAAACCGCTGAACCGATTTCAGAAATTTTTAGTTCACATTGTTTAGAATTTTGCAG
>JAQIXC010000255.1:0-35524 GCA_034697605.1 Metabelba pulverosa | reverse complement strand
CCGCCGCCGGCCAGCAGCAGATCGCCATCGAGGCGCTGGTCGAGGTGACGGCGCACGCGCAATGCGAACTGTCGCTGCAATTGCGCGAAACGCGTGTCGAAGGCGTGGAGAACGCGTTGGACTTCTCGCGCGCTCTCGAAGCGCAACCAATTCAGTTCGGATACGACGACGGCTTCGTCAGCGACGTCTGTCCGTCACGTGACGACGAGGTGTGGGCCGTCGACGTCAAGAAGGCCATTATCTCCGCTCTGCAGATGTCTTCGCCGTCACTCGTGAAGAAGACAGTGGTCGAGGAGAAGGACCTGATGGGCCAGTGTCTGACCACTTATCAGCCAATCAGCGCTCGCTATTCCACTTTCGTCGTCCAGAAGACCAAACAACTGAACAATTGTGAGTCTAATAGCGATAACTATTACTAATGCGATAACTAATAGCATAACTAATACTATTACTACTATTACTATTACACGGCTATTACAGGTCGGGAGAGACAGCAGTCGCTGATCGGACTCTTCCCGCGCGACTTCTCTTCGCAGATCAACGCTTTGCCGATAATGAACGCGAGTTTCCAATGTTCGCAAACCATCGAGAGTGACGTCATCGCCGGCGTCACGTGTCTCGAGTCGCAGCAACTGCGCAGTCTCGGCCTCGGCGTCCAATCGCAACTCAACCTCCGCTTCGTCCAGCAGTTGAGCGGACTGTCGGTGCCGCGAGTCCAGCAGATGTCCGCTTCGCTCGCGCGCCACCACCTACTCATGAGTTCGCGCTTCGACTCGGCCGACAAGTGGTCGCAGTCGTCGTCCATGTCTTCGGAGTCGGATCTGCAGCAACTGTTGCGTCGGATGTGTTCGCAACTGGAGTCGGAGGACAACCGGAAGTCTCGCGAGTCCGTCGAGTCGTTTCCGGAACTCATCTCTGCTCTCAATTTCGTCAAACCTTCGATTGTGAAGAAAATGGCCGAAAGTGTGCGCAGCGGACAGATCTGCTCTTCGGCGGCCCAACAGCCGCTGTGGGACCTCTTCCTCGACGCGACGGCCCTCTCGGCCAGCGAGGGCTCTCTCGCCGTTCTTGTGGACGAATACTCTTCGCGCAGAATGTCTGAAATGAAATCGAATTTCTTGTTTTCGAAATTGTCTTTCGCGTCGAAACCAATGGCCAAATCCGTGGAAAAACTCATTCCTCTGCTGACGTCATCGCAGACCTCCAAACACGTCATTCTCGGCATCACTGGTCTCGTGCACAACGCGCGTCATTCCAAACACGTGTCGCAGCACGAGATGGCGCCACTCGTCCAGCAGGCCATCGACGCCATTGTCGAGCGGATCAGTCGCCTGGAGAACAGTGAAGAGACGGCGGAAGTCGTGGCAATGATTAAGGCGTTGGAGAACATCGGCGTCGCCGGCAGTGAGAGGGCGCGACAGTCGCTGATGGCGTTGGCGAAGGACAAGCGCGCGAAGAGTTCGGTGCGCGTGGCGGCCATCAAGGCGTTGCCGGAAGTGATGGACGAGAAGTCGCGCCAAGAGTTGCTTCAATTGTTTTCGACGGAAACGGAAAGCAACGAAATGCGAATCAACGCCTATAAGGCCATTGTCATGTCCGGCGTCTCGCAGCGCCATCTCGAGGCCATTCGCGAGCAGATCCGCCGCGAGCACAACCCCGATGTCCAGCAGTATGTGCGCAGCCACCAGAAGAACCTTCTCGAGACGTCTGATCCGCACAAGAAGGACATTCTGCCGCCGAATGCGCCGAAGTTCGAAAAGCCGTCGAAGAGATGGTTCGGAGTCTCAAACAACTTCGAGACGTCATTTATGTTCGACGCGCTCTCAGTGGGCGTGGCCTTGGAGTCTGACGTCATCTACGCGAAGAACTCGGACATTCCGCGCGCTCTCACGGCCAACATCACAGTTCCGGCCTTTGGGTCGGAATTCCAAGTGATTTCCCTCGAAATGAGACAAAAAGGTTTCGAAAGTCTTCTCAAAGAAAAGATTTCGGAAATTGAGCGCAAATGGAGTCAAAAGTCGCTTTCGAAGCAATTGGTCAAAGACTTGTTGGACATCATGTCTGCCGCCAAGAGTTGGGCCGCGAGTGTGCGCGAGAAGGACCTGCATCTGGAAGTGCACGTGAAGGTCGACGGAAAGACCGTTTTGTCGCTCGATTTGGAGGATTTGCAGAAGAATTCTGGAATTTCCGAATTCGTGCATAAATTCCGCCAACAGGTGGCGCAGGGAATGCATGTGAACCGCGCGCTCGCCATTCAGCCGATTAACACTCGCATCCAATTGCCGACAACCAATGGACTGCCGATTTGGCTGCGACTCAACGCCACTCTCGTGTCGACACTCAAAGCCGATTTGAAAGTCTCGGACTTCGCGCGCAATGCCGACTCTCACGTGATTGAGACGATGATCGCGCCCTCTATTGCCCTCCAAGTGGAGGCGGGAGTGGAGTTCGCGGCCAAAATGGCGAAGAAGTCGGTGGAAGTGGTGACGAGAGTGTCTTCGGCGCCGATCTGGGACTCGAAGGCCGAGATGCGCGAGAATCGCATTTTGAATGTGAAGATTAATCAGATAAGAGATAAGCAGTCGTTGCTTCGAATCGAATACCAGGTCTTCGAGAGAAGCGCTTCCGGTCAGCGCCGGCCGGCCAGCGGTCAGTCGGGCAGTGGACTGATGTCTTACTTCGCGTCTTCGGACCACAAGTGGTGTTCGCAGTCGACGAAGAAGATCATAGGTCTTCAGCTCTGCACTCAAGTGGAAGGAATGTCTTCTTCCTCTTCGACGCCATTTTCTTTCGAAGTGTTTGTCGCGAAAAGTGACCGACAGATGAAATCTTTCGACTTTTCGCTGGAATGGCCGCAAAGCGCGCGCCAACAACAACTCAATTACCGCATTTCGCTAAACACGCCCAACAGTGACGTCGAGCGCGAGATGAGCGCCGAACTGCAGATCAGCGCGCCGTCGAGTGGGCGGGGCGAAGCGAAGGTGGCGCTGCGCTCGCCGTGGATGCGCTGGTCCGCGCATGCGTCGATGCGCAACGAGGAGAAGGAGCAGTCGCTGCAGATGGAGATGTCACGTGACGGACGCAAGGAGTTCTCATTGGACGCGGCGCTCGAGACGCAAACACGTGGTCAGAAGCGCGAGTACCGGCCGCGCCTGCGCGTGGAGTGGAGCGGGTCTGCGGAGGCGCTGGCAATGCAGGGATCAGTTTCGGTGTCGAAGGGCCGGAAGAACCAGTTGCAGATCAATTTGGAGGGAAACCAAAAGCAGTTCCTCAAAGGCTCGTTCGTGAGAGAGGGTAAGCACGTGTTGTCGCGTTAGTCGTGACGTCATTCGTGACGTCATTTGTGTGTCGTGTAGTTATAAGAGTAAAGAAGTGATTCCTTTAGAAGAAACTCTAATCTTGAGATTAACTGCGGATTAGTAGAGATTTAGAACATTACAAGAGATAATCCAAATTCAGAAAGCAATTAGATATTAGAATCCATAATAACTGAGATTAAGAGGGATTAAGGGATTAACAGTTATTATTAGAAGAATTATTGTCTCAATAGTAAACTCTTAGTAATATTGGATTAACGGATTAACGGATTAACAATTGGTGTCCAATGAATAGGCGAACGCAAATCCGCGGATTTCCGAATCTCTTCCGACTTAACCCTTAATCTGCCGAAAGTGGAAATCCGATTAAACGGATTAGCGGACAAATCGCCGAAACACGTGATCACTGACGTCACGATTGAGTACCGCTTGAGTGGAAAGCAGACGCGAAAGGAAGCGCTGAAAGTGTCGGCGAAAGTGCAGAACCTGACCCAAAGCGACATGACCAAGATGTCCGCCTTCGCCGAGGTCTCGTCCACGCAGTTCCCGCAGTACAACGCGCAGTTGGCGTACAATCTGCTGCGCAAACCCCAGCAACACATTGAGAACGAGTTGACGGTTGCCTGGCAACAACACCTGCAGCAGAAAGTGCACGTTTTGCACGTCTCGAAGATGACGTCACAGTCGGCGCAACAACTCATCGAAAACACGCTCGACGTCGAGATCACGCCTCTGCACGTGAACTACGAGTTGCGCGCCAATGCGCAGACGCAGAGAGCCGGCAGTGGCAGTGGACCCGAGTATTCGGTCGAACTCGTCGGCAAAGACCGGACCGGAAGGAAGGACAACGACCTGAAGGGCAACTTCCGCTATAAGCACGTGAGTCGCTCTCCCCTTCACCTCACGATGGAGGCGGGGCTAAGGACGAGCGCGCGTGAGATGCAGTACAAGGACGAGTTGGTGGAGCGCGCGCCGGGCGAGTACTCGGGCAGCACGAGTCTGCAGTGGCAGAAGGGCCAGAAGGCAGACCTTCAGTACAACTACAAGATCAAGAGCGAGAACTCGCGCCAAGCGCTGCTCCACCACGAGATGGACGCCGAGTTGCGCGTGCCGTCGCGCGAGCACCCGATCCGCCACTCGGGGCTTCTGCGCCTCTCGCGCCACGAACTGGAGGTGTCGTCGCGCGTGAACGCCGACGCGCGTGAAATCTACGATTTGAATGCTTTGCTTTCGCGACAATCGGATTCGCGCGTGAAGTTCAACTGCAATGGCGTTTCGGCCAAACTCTCCGCAAATCCATATTCCGTTCCCATTCTGTCGGCGCTCGAGATCTCTGCCCCGAATCAGTTCCACCACAAGACTGACCTCGAGATTGTGCCGAAGATCTCGTTTGCCGTCAAGTCGGACACGAAGAGGCAGAACCAGAATATTCTGGCCGTAAGTAATAGTATTAGTTAATAATGAGAATTAGTTAAGAATGAGCTAGCTACATCATCACACTATACATTGCTATTGCAGATCGATAGTCACATCTCGCGCTCGAAGCCGACGCGCATTGTTGTCAACTCTCAGCCAATCGAAGGCCGATTCGACTTCGACGTCATTTCGCCGAAACGTCTCGTGAATCTCGACATGAAAGCCAAGCAATGGACGCATTCGTCGCAATTGGCTTACGCGCCGACCAATCAGCGCTCGCTTTCCCTCAAATCCAATACTCTTCTCAATGGAAACCCGATTTTGAATTTGGCCGCAGAGCTGATCCCCAAAAGTGATTCGCAGTCGTTCTTCACTCTCGAGGCGCCGCAACACAAGACGAGCGTCGCCTTGAAGGCCAACCACGTGTTCGGCAACAGCGCGAAGACGAAGAGCGCGCAGATAGAGGTGAACGCGTGGAATGGCGCGACTCACGTGACCAAAGTAGAGGTGTCGCCGAAGAGGATCGAAATGGCGTCGAAGAGTGGACTCAAAGGCTTGGATTGGAATTCTTTGGATTACTCTTACGAAGCGATGAATGGCGAACACCGATTGGCCACTCAGTTCCCGCAGAATGAGATGCACTTCGAACTCGCGGGCAAACACTGGGCTTCTTCGGCCGCAGACGACCAACTCCTGGACCCGTATCTTCGCATTGGCGCCAAAGGCCTGAAGAAGGGATTCGAACACAACTCGAAACTCGTTTTCGACCGCAAACTCAATAATTGTAAGAAATATTCTCTTAGATATCGATTATCGATTGCATTGCCTTTCGATTATCGATTTCAACCATATCTACCATAATATCGATATTCCTGTCGATTATCGCAGTTATCGTCGACTCGAAGACGAAGAGAGGCGGAGAGAGTGTCGCCGACTTCGACGCCATTGTGTCGCCGCTCGCGAGCGCCGAGTCGTTCGTCAAACTGGAAACGCCCACAATTCGCAGCCAATTCAAAGTGACGCCCACTTCGGGCGCCAAACTGCAGTGGAACTGCGAGCGCGCGAACCACGTGACGGAAGTGCAGTGGCCACGTGACCAGTACGTCATCGACTCGAAGTCGCAGATGAAGGGAAGCGGAAACGCGTATAACTTCTTCGCGAAACACCATTTCCTCAAAGAATCGCTTCTTTCGACGCAAAACCCGATTTTCGATTCGGAACTCCATTTCCAAACCGGAAATCAGAATTCGACGCCAAAACTCAAATTCCAATACAAAGCCAATCAAAACCAGTTCTATCCCTACAGTCACGTGACTGAACTGTCGGCCAATCAGCTCTCGTCTCCCCAATACACTGTGACGTCACGCACCGACCGATCAGCTGACGGACAGAACGTCTTCCGATTGGACGGCGAATACAACCACATGTCTGCGCAGACGCCGTCGGCTCTCGCGCTGCGCATCGGTTCGGGAGTCGAGGCGAAGCTGAAGGTCCAGCCGTTCGCTGACCAGCGGTCGCTTTGGGTCGAAGCGAAACACCCGAAGTGGAGTCACGTGTCGGAAGTGGACTTGGATTCGAAGCGAATGCAACTCAAGTCGCGAACCGACAATCAGTTCGGAGACAATCTCGTGAAAGTCGATTCTTACCTTTCGCCCGCTAGAGGTCAGTCACGCGACAATATAATTACCGTATATACATGTATATAATGTAATTGTAATTGGATTTGAACTGCAGGTCAAAGGTCGCACTTCTCTGTCGTCACAACGAATTCGAACGCAAACGTGGAATTCGAACCGAAAAGAAAAGCGAAAATCGAATTCAATTTCGCGCCAATCGAACACAAAACGCAAATCGAGACCAAAGAGTCCGGAAACGGATATCACGTGATCTCGAAAACGACGAAATCCGGCCAAACACTCGTTGACCTCAATTCGGCGCTAAATCTCGCGCCGGAAGTCGACAATCACTTCGATTTGGAAATTCCGCACTTTTTGCTCAAAAATCGTTTGAATTTCGCGCAAAAAACCGCTTCAATGGACTTCCGGTCGAAGTTGAAGAACGGAAGACATCTTTTGGCGTCCATTGCGTTGAATCCCAATTCCAATAATGGCTTTCATTCGGACATCGCGTGGGATGTCGACAAAGACCCGAATCAGCGCCTCGTCATCGACGTGAGTGCGCGCCGCCAACCGAGCGCCACGTGGGGAGCACGCGGTCAACTCGTAGCCGCCATCAGCGCCGCCTACGCGGGAAACGAGCTGAAGATGTCTTCGCAGATGACTTCCGGCCAATTCCTCGAAGGCCCGCACGAGTGGACAATCGCCTATTCGCCGAAATACAACGCCGAGAGAGACGCGGCGGAACTCGTGCTCAAACACGTGGTCAGCAATGGAAAGCAAATGCAATGCAACGCCATCTACAGTGAAGGCAAGAAACTGAAGTTCAGCGCGAAGTTCAACGCACGTGTGGAGCGCGAGAACGCGAACGGAGAGCACGAGATGTCGCTGTCGTTGGAGACGACGAGTCCGAAGAACCCGGAAATGGAAGTGAAGGTCACGTTCAACGAAAGACACTCTTCGCTGCGCCGAAGCAATGGCCAGCTGTTCGCCGAAGTGAAGGCCTTGAGAGCGAGTTTAGGCCAACAGTACGTGTTTAGCGCGAATGCGAAACACGACGCGCGTGAAGACAAGTATTTGGCGACTCTTCGCGCGGAAACTCCGCAAATCGGCGAACAGAACGTGAATTTGGTTTTGGAGGCGAATTCGCGGCGAAAGGAGTTGACTCTCAGCGCGAGCGCACAGTCCGGCAAACAATTGGAGATTTTGGCCCAAATTGGCGACAATTCCGTGAACTTTGACCTGAAGTCGAATTTAGACAAAATCCCTTCGATTAAAGCCAATGCTCTTCTCATTCCGGCCAAAGAGCTTCTGCTGACCGTCGACGTGGACGCCACGCGCAAAGTCGACTTCTCGGCCAAGAGAAGCGGCGATTCGCTGCAAACCGGATATGAGTTGTCGGCCAAACTCGAGACCAGTTTCGCGCCGAAGCTCGAGACGAAGCTGAAGAGCCGGTGGACCGGAAGTGAACTGCTTTTGGACGCGAACGCCAAATACAACTCAATGCAGGTCTTCGCCGCACAAGTCGAGGCCGCGAAGACGTCGTACGTCTGGTCCGGTCGCGCGCACGTCTCGGCCAACGGCGCCGAACTCGCCAAGGCGTCCATCGAGTCCTCCTTCGGCTCGAATTCGCTGACGTACTCTCTGAACGCGGCCGCAGACCACGTGTTCGCTCCAATCCACGTGACCTTCAGTGCGGATTCCGTGGATTCGCGCGAACGGAAGCTCGCGTTGAAAATGTGCGCCAATTCCGGTCAAAAGTGTTTGGATGTGAAGACAGACCTGAAGTTGAAGTCGAGTTCGCGATTCGGAGACGCGTTTCCGGTTCCGGAGAAGATCTGGATCTCTATCACCAAAATGGGCGCTAATGTCGAGTTGAAGGCGTCGCTGATGGAAGACATGAAGACGTCTTCGGAGTCCATGGATTCGCTGCTCGGACTGACGAAGAACGCGCGTGTCGTCCATAAAGTACGCAATCAACTCCTCTTCGCCGTCAACACGCACTCCATCGGCTTCGACCACGTGATCACAACACGTGACTCGAACTCCAAAGCCTACGACTCTTCGCTGAAAATGTTTTTCCCTTCGAATCGAATCATTGAAACGAAATTCGATTTTTCCAATCAAAACAACGGAAACGGAAATCACGCGCTAATCGCCAAAATGGCGGTCATTCCCGACGCCGCCTCTCAGACGCCGCTCTTCGCGACGACTCTCCGCCTCGAAGACGACCAGAAGGCGGAAGAACTCAAAGCGGAACTCATTATCTCTTCGGAGAAGTTCCGGAAGTCTTCGCAGAAATCGATTTCCGTTTTGTTGCGAAAACCGAACGAAAGAAAAGTCTTTTCGACGAAAATCCAAATCGACTTCTCTTCGAATCCCAACAACGCGTTGACTCTCGAGGCGGAAGTGCAGCGAAAGCCCATTTCCGGCGCCGACTCCGCCTTCACTTCCGGTTTCTACGGAAACGCGCGAAACACGACTCTCGCGCTCGCGCTCTCCACACGTGACAAACGCGCGATCGACTTCTCGTCTGTGGCGCACGTGTCGGCGCAGTCGACGGGAATCTACTTCCGGAACGTCAACCGAAACGGAGCGGCGAAAGAGGGCTTCTACTTCGCGCGCCGAGTGGCCAACAACCGCTTCGAGGCCGTAGTCAGGGATTCGCAGCGCAATTACCGAATTGACGGCACTTTCGGCAAAACGGCTGAAGAGATGGCGACCGAAGTGACAATCAGTGATTTGGCGACTGGAGAGTCACGTGACTACCGACTGGCCGTCGACAAGCATTGCCTGAAATGGCAGTCGTCTCGAGACAACAATTTGGAGAAGAAATACAATTTGTGTTTGAATTCCAAGAATTCGAACCAAAAAGTCTTGGATTTGTCTTTGGAATCGATTTCGAAACAAAATGGCGAAAAGTCTTTGGACTTCAACCTCCAGTTGGACACAAGAAGCGGAAAAGCGATTCTCGTCGACATCAACTGGTCGCCGGAACTGCTGCAGAAGATAATGGCGAAGTACCAGCAGAAGAACGCTTATTACGGCAGTAGTGGCGACAGTTATGGTGTATTCGAGTCGGAGTTCGCGCGCGAATTGCGCCACAAGTGGTCGCTCGTCGCCGAACAGCTGTCGGACGACATTCTCGTGCCGTTCGCTTCTCTTCTCTCGGATCAGATGACGGATGTGCTGCAGGAGTTGGCGAAGAACTTCCGGCCCTTCGAGCGAGCGATGGATCTCTTGCAAGACATTCTTCTGGATCTGCAGACGCTGTCGAAGAACTTCCGCCACAAGATGGCGGTCATCGCCGAAAAGGTAAATTCGATAACTATTACTATTATTACTAATATTATAACTATTATTATAATTATTATAATTATTGGAAATATTGTCAGAAATTGCGTTTAATATTCTTCTATATATTGTAAGCGTCCAAACACTAAACACTAAACACTCGAAACACTAGAGATATATCGCGAGACTATTAGACTGATTATACTCTATCACGTGATTAGCTCTGGTTTCCCGAATACTTCTCTTCGATGGCGCGCTCATTGACGCGAAGCGCGAGAAGACAATGCAAACGCTCGCAGATGTGCTATAAAGCCATTTACGCGTTCGACAACTACGGCCTCGAGGCGGCGCTCGACCTCCTCTACTCGCAGGCCCTGCAGACGCACCGCCTCGTCGTCACCACTTCCGGCCGCCTCATCCGCGCCCTTCCGCCGATCCCCGCTTACCTCCAGTCCTTCGCCGCAGACTATCGACAATCGATCAAAGATGCGATTAATTCGATTATCGATTCGAACGAAGATTTGCGCCAATTCTTCGACCACCTCAACAGGTATTATAGTCTAGTCTAGTCTCGTGTGACGTCACTCACCACTAACACTCTGATTGGTCACAATCTCTAGAATGACGTCAGAGTTGGTCCGCGAGAACGTCAACGAAATCGAATGGCCGGTCGTGAAGGAGTCGGCGCAACAGCTGCTGGACATCGCGTTCTCGCGCTCTTCGCTCTCCTCCTCATCACGTGTTCTCATTTGGGACCCAAAGAGGGGAAGAATTCAAATCGAATTGCGAACCCCTCTCGTGCAGTCGCGCCGACTCAGAGCCGCCGTCGAGAGCGCCAGTGACGTCATGGCGTCGTCGCCGACTGCGCACGCGTTCAGACGTATGTTTGCCTCCTATTAGACGTCGCGCGAGACAGTAGACACATCTCTCTCTCTCTCCCTCTCTCTCGCGCTCTCTATTGTCTCTCTTTAGCGCGAGATTCGAATTATTCTTCTTTTGTAAACAAATTTCGAATTCAATAAAGATTTTACGCATTTCTGAAAACTCTTATCTCTTCTCATCTCTTATCTCTCTCTTCATCTCTCATCTATCGCCGCATCTGAAGAAGTCTCGAGCGATCAGGTGATCCATCGAATCGATTGGACACAAGAAGTGATCTATAGTTCAGACTTTAGTTCGAATTCTTTTGTTCGAAAAACTTTCGCCAAAAACCCGAAAAACCTTTTTTTGGCCAAAAACCGCAAATTTGGGCTAAAACTGGAAAAAAATAAACTAAAACTGAATTTCAGCCAAAAGTGAGAGAAAAGGCGACAAAAGTCTCGAGACTTGTAATCGAATTTCGAATTTCGCTCGAATTTCAGTTCAATTGTTGTGAAATCGAACTTCGAATGGAATGTCTCGTCGAGTGTCGAGAACGCGCTTTCAGTTGTCGTCGAAATCATTTCCGACTCAACACTCGAGTTGACGGCAAAGCGCGCGACGAATGACACGAATGGCGCGAATGAAGAGATTTGGTTGCGATGGACGCCGAGGCGTCGTCACGTGACTATAGCCACAGCTATGACGTCATCAGAACTGAATAATTGCTTTTCCGTAGATATCTCTGAAAACGAATTTAATTTCCAATGAAATGCAAATCGAATCCGAAGTGCGGAGAAAGCGCGCGAAGACAGCGAGTGGTCAGTCGGCGGTCAGCGGTGACTCTCTGCGCGACTTCTTGTGCCGGAAGTGGTTCTCCACTTACATCCGCAACATCCGGTCGGAGGAGCAGTTGTGCGCAGACGCGACCGATATTTGCGATTTCGGCGCAACTCTCGTCGCGCGTGACGTCATTGCGCGTCCGACCGACGAATGTCTCGATTGTGCGCCGAATCACGTGTTCGGACAGAGACAGCGCTACAACAGCAGTGGTGGTAGTGGTGGTGGGCGTGGCTTCGCGCAAATACTCTTTCTCATTGGTTGCGATCTGAGCGACGCGAATGACGTCACGAGAAGACTGAAAT
Organism: Metabelba pulverosa; assembly: GCA_034697605.1. NCBI lineage: Eukaryota > Metazoa > Arthropoda > Arachnida > Sarcoptiformes > Damaeidae > Metabelba > Metabelba pulverosa. The sequence goes on along the minus strand of JAQIXC010000255.1, from coordinate 23,878 downwards.
CGAATTTGAATCGAATGGCGAACGCATTGAAGCGCTCTTTCGCCTCTCGCGGACTCACAGCGCGATTCCAAGTGTTTAAGGCGTTCACCGATTCGAACGTTCGATTTCGCATTCGATTTTCGATTTTCGAATTTTTGAATAATTTTCGAATTTCTCTCACTTTTAGACAAATTCTACGAAATATTTGAATTTTTGGCCGAAATTCGAATCTCGGCTTAACTTAAATCACGTGACGTTCGATTCGAATATTTCGCATTCATTCGACTTCCTGTACGTGACGTCACAAACCAATCAACCAATCAGTCGCCACATTCTGATGATCGAATGCAAGAGCGGTTGTGACGTCACGCGCGCGCATGCGTTGGACTTTCCGTCCGCGAGACACCATTTCCTGCATTCGTCGAACTTTCTGCACGTCTTCACCGAAAGCTCGTTTCGGATCCGTTCGCGAAAAGCGCGTCACGTGATCGGCATCGACGCAAACCACGCCTTCGTCTCCAATTCGAACCAATCGTCGCGCGCTTTGCGTTCATTGGTTCGCGTGTCACGTGATTTGTGTCACGTGTTGTCTCTCGAGACAAATGGAACTGTTTTTCGATTGAAAGCTTTGAACCAAAAGAAGTATTAAATATTAGTTAATATTTGTAATATTAGTTATAATTAGTTATAATTAGTTATAATTATTGTGTAGTTCTCGTGCAGTGATAGCCGCGCGCATCGCAGACAACGACATGACGTCATCGGCGAACACGTGTTTCGATTGCGATTGCGTTCTGAGTAGAGATCACGTGACGTCACAAATCGAATGCCATTTATGCGAAGAGAGAAAAGCGACAATCGATGCGTTGGCAGTGAAAGGGGGCGGGGCTAGCGGCGGGACAGCCAATGGGGGCGAAGAGCACGACGACGAGCAGGAGTGGAGGGATGAGGACGACGAGGAGGGCGGCGATGAAGAAGTGGACCAATTGGACGAAGACGTGGACGAAGAGTGAGATTATGAGACTTTTAGTGTCGAATTCGGATTTAGTTCACGTGTCGGCCGCCAGTCGGAGAATTGGCGCCACAAGTGGTAGATTAGTGGTAGACGGGTATTTAGTGTGGATTAAGCGGATTAAGCGGATTAAGAGGATTATTTGCGCAATAAGTGAAAGAATTTTTCGAAAAATATTTTATTTATTAAATTAATGCAAAAAATAATAGAAAAGAAATGAATTTCATTCGAATTGATTGTTTGGACCGAAAAATAGTTTAGTTTTGGATCAAAAGTAATAATTAGGCAATAAATGCAAAAATACTGTCAATACTGTCATAAAAGGCACGAATTGGCGATCAATTAGAAAACGATTTGATTCGACGTTATGTGAGGCGACGACAGCGACGACGCGCGCGATTGGTGGACATGATTGGGCGCGCGCTGTCCGCACGTCTAGATCGACGACTTGGAGAACGAGACGCGAAGATGCGACGACTCGGACAGTCTGCGGGAGAGAGAGAGAGAGAAATGAGCATCATGCAATACAATAGGAAAGTACGGAAGCCCTTGCGAGACGCACTGATAGTTATGCATTTTGATGAGCGCTTGGATCGAGTCGTCGATTGATTGCAATTGAATTAAAGCCATTTTGCGGTCTTTCGGGAAGAACTTGAAGGCCAACACCTGACAGCCCGTCTCGCGCGCGAACGCCGACCGGATGTCCTCCTCGGCCACCGACGACGGGATGTTGGAGAGGTGGAGCGTGGCGGAGGGCGGGTAGATGTTGCCGTAGTTCTTCGAGCCGGGCTTCTTGAAGCGGTGCAGCGCCGACTGCGAGAAGTCCTTCGTCAGCCCCGCGTCCTTCGAATAGACAGAGAGAGTATGTACATGCTTATTCTGTCGGCTATTGTGTCGCTATTGCTCACGTGTTGGCCCTCTTTGGGCATCTGCACCAACTGGTGTTTGGAGGGCGTGACCCGAATGACCCTTCCGGCCAACTTGACCTTGTCGAGGTAGGTCTGCGCCAACTGCGCCTGCGCCGGCTCTGCCATTTGGATCAGAGCGTTGTCTTTCTTGTTGAAGAGGATCTTCACGCGAATGACGTCACCGTAAACGCCTGTCACGTGATATCACACGTTATAACGTTATAGTGTTAGTGTGCGGCAGAATAATAGTGTGTATATAATTTATATAATGTATGATTTCCGGCGGAAACGGATTTTGCGGTAATTTTTGTGAATTTTGTTAATTTTAGCGAAAATTTGCGAAAAATATAAAAAACATTAAAAAACATAAAAAATAATAAAAAATAAGTAAAAAACAGAAAAATGGGAGAAATGAGAAAAGAATTACCGAAAAGAGTGAACAAAGCGTCAGTCGTTGTCGTCTGAAGTGTTTTTCGTGTTTTCGCATTATTTTTATTAATAATTATTTGTTTTTGAGATTTTTGAGCGATTTTTGAACAAATGGTCGAAAAATGGGAAAAAGTTTTCGAAAAAAGAAAAGAAAAATAAATTTCCGAAAGAAATGAAATTCAAAGCAAAACAATAGACAAAACACGTGATTATTCATTAGAGACGTAATTCATGGACAGCACGTCGTTAGTGACGTCACAAGAGGCGGGACTTACGCTTTCGTTCAGATTAGACACGAGCAGAACCGCCGACTGTCCGCTTCCGGCCATCCCGTGGCCACTGGCCATCCCGTTGGCCGGCAGAGCGCCGCCGAGGCCGAGGTGTGCGCCGAGAGAGCCGAGCGACTGGCTCTGCAGGGCGTTGAGGGCGTGGAGAGGGTTGAGGGCGCGCAGGGCGTTCACCGACTGGTTCACTGCGAACGGGTTCGCGAAGAGCTGCTGATTGGCCGCCGAGTGGTGGTGTTGTGCGCCTGCGCTCTGGTGGCCGATCAGCGAGTTCATCAGCGACTGCTGCTCCGACATCACGTCGTTCGGGTGCATCTGCTGGGCGGAGCCAATGGTCGGGAGGGCGGGGTTAGTGTAGTCACGTGACTTGTCGTTGTTGTACTTGACGTTCAACTGTTGCAGTTTCGAGAACTCGACTCTAAGAGTGTTCGCCGAATGGAAGAGATTCTGTCCGTCCAACAGCTGTTTGGCCTGAATGGCGTCTCGCGAATCCCCGAATTGGATGAGCGCCTGGAACGCGCCGTTCTTCGTGAAGGTCACGATCTTCTGCACTTTGCCGGCGCGCGAGAACACCGAATGCAGGATCTCGAGCGTCACGGAGTAGAGCAGGTTCTCGACCACCACGCGCACCACGCAGGAGGGTTCGCGCCCTCCGCCGCCCCCATTCGTCTCGTGCGCCACCACTACGCCCGACAACATGGCGTTCATCGCGTGCTGCTCGTGGTTGTTGTTGAAGTGGTTGGGCGTCACGTGATTCGCGTTCGTCTTCAGCTCCTTGTGATTGGACAGTTGGCAGAAGACGTGGCGGTTGCGAATGGTCGGTTGCATTGGCGCTGGAATTCCGCCGATCGTCGTCTGCAGCCAATAGTTGACCATTTGTTGCGCCGATTGCGAGTCCGAGAACTCTATGAATGCCTGAGATTTGCCTACAAATAGACGACACGTGACGTCACTCAATGACCAGCGCTTCACGACATAGACGACAGTCCGACGACACCCGAGCGTCACTCAGACGACAGCCCGGGACGACACCTGAGCGTCACTCAGACGACAGTCCGACGACACCCGAGCGTCACTCAGACGACAGTCCGACGACACCCGAGCGTCACTCAGACGACAGTCCGACGACACCCGAGCGTCACTCAGACGACACGAGAGGGAGAGAGAGAGAGGGGAGACATACCTCTTAAGATGAGACAATTGGTGACGCGACCGAAACCCGTGGACAAAGAGATGAGATCCGTGTCTGTCGTGTCGACTGGAATGTTGCGCACGTGAACGACGCGCGACTTGACGGCGGGGTTGGTCGGGGGGGCGGCGGCGGGAACGGCCGGTCTTTGGTTGGCATTGATTTGGTTGTTATTCGCTTCGAGCGCGAGATTCGAGTCTTTCGTCTCGTATTTGACTTTTTTCGTCATTTCGTTGTTGTTCTCCAAAATCGTATTGTTGTTGTCGTTGACGTCGTTGGCGTCACTCGCGCTCGACGACAGACCGTTGGTCGTGAGGGCGACGTCGGCGGCGGCGGGTGTCGTCGCGGGTGTCGTCGCGTCCATCGTCAGCTCGTCTTGGGTTCGCTGTGAGAGAGAGTAGTGGTAGAGGAGTGGAGTGGAGGTGGAGTGGCGGTAGTGGAGGTTCGGGTGGAAGTGGTAGTAATGAGAGAGAGAGAGAGAGTGAGAGAGAGAGAGAAGAGAAGACAAAGAGAGACAACAATGAGAGAGCGATGAGTGGAGTCTCGAGCGAACAAAGAAATCAGCGATGAGTGCACGAGACGAGCGAAAGGTGTGTCCAAAGAGCGAGCAGTGAATGACAGCGCGAGAGAGCACTCACTCGACGGCTATATAGCGCGAGCTATAGGCGAGAGAAGAGTATTGTTGCGCTGCTCTCCACTGCTCTCTGCGCTACGCTATGTTACGCTACGCTATCCTACACCAGCTATCGCTAGCTATGGCTCGCCGTCTCTCTCGCGCTGACGAGAAGCAGAGGTCACATGACTTTGCGTTCATTTCACTTACTTTTGGCATAATTTCCGATTTTCGCTCGATTTCAGCCAAACATCGATTTTTAGCCGAATTTTCACAGATTTTCAGATATTTTCCGAATATTTGCCGAAATTCGCGAAAATCATTCGCTTTGAGGACTGTTTGCGAGAATAACACGTTTTTTCGATTTATTTCTCTTCTCTTACAATACTATGACTCTCGCGACTCACTCTCCATACAGTGTATACACTCTGCTCTGCGACTGCGCACTGCGAACGCGATTGTCAAAACTGTTCGATACTCACCAATACTCACCGATCGCCACAAATTACGTCTTGCAAATACATTGCCATAAATTACGTCTTTGACAATAATATTCCAAAAATATTCTCTTTTTTCGCGATTTTTACAAAAATTTCTTTATTTTCGCAAAAATCGCAAAATATTTACAAAAAATTCGTTTTTATTGCAAAATAATTACAATTATTGTGAGAATAGGTTGAGACGACACCCGCGACGACAACACATACTGTTCTGAACGCATGCGCAGAAAGAGTCGCGAAAAACGTAAAAATAATAACAAAAAGAGCAAAAGCGAAGAAATGACGAATTTTTGGCTCAAATTCTGACCACTGGCCGAATGTCCGGAGAGTCGAGACGCGTGTCGAGGGCGCAGTCGGCGCGAGACAAGCACTCGACCGACGAGTGGATCGAAATCATCGAACCGAAGAGCAAAGTGCAGATGTTCGCCAATCTGATCACGTGAGTGGCCAGTCAGCGGCCAATCAGCGACCACTGGTCACTAATCAGTTGATTCCGTAGCGGAGAGTGTCGTTGGGACGAACCACGTGGTGCGGGCGTCTCCATATCGCGCGCAACCAATCCCGCGCTCACGCAGTGGTGGGAACTCTTCGTGAGTATAATAGAGTCGAGTGTCGCGCCCACTCACACCCCCTCACTCCCCCTCACTCCCCCGCACCCCCTCTCGCCCTCAGGACGCCAACTCTCAGCGCTTCTACTACTACTGCGCGAAAGACTCGAAAACCGTGTGGAAGCGGCCGACGACACCCGACGCCGTTGTCGTGCCTTTGGCCAAACTCCAGATCCTGAAGCAGAACACTGTGTCGCCGCCGCTGTCGTCGGGTGTCGTCGGCGGCGGCACTGAGTGTCGCACGAGTGACGTCAGCTGCCAAACCGAACCTCAACTCTGCTCGCGAGCGACGCAGACGACAGACGCGACGACACACCCGAGTGTCGCCTATGACGTCACTCACAATGCGTTCCGCAATCCGAGTCTTAAGTAAACTTCTTATCTCTTATCTAATCTCTAATCTAATCTAATCTCTTGCTATCTCTCGCGCAGACATTATCTGATCTCCGAAGCGCGTCTGACGCACGCGATGACCCGAAGACGCCTCGAAGACTTGGACGCAACGCAAGACCTGTCGTACGACTCGAACGACGACTTCGACGACGCCCTCGACGACAGCGGTTCCGACCTCTGCGACGCAGACGACGAATACGACTGCGAGTACAGCGACGACGACGACGACGACGACAGCGGCTCTGACTTCGACGACGACTACGACGACACCGACGACGACACCCGACGACGCCGTGACGTCAGACCTGTCGTCAGAGAGCGAGAGCGCCAGACAGTGAACAGCGTTTACGCGACGGGCGTAGAGACGAGTTCGACCACTGGTCAGCCGTTGGCGCCGACGAAAAGCCATTCTTTGACTCAAATCTCGTCGAATACTAATCGCATTAATAGTAATCAGAATTCGAGTAAACGCTTGACGACAGCGACGACAGACGCAGACCATTGCCAGACATTGTCTCACATTAGGCCACAAACGCCGAGCGAGAGGTCATTGTTGTCGTCATTGTTGCCATAACTCTATACTAACTATTATTCACTGAATTAGTCGTCAAATCAGTCAAACGCTTTCACTGATAGCGACGCCAACGACGACACCCGCGACGACAGCCAAGACGACACCCCCGACGACAGTCCCGAAGTCGGATCTGAACAAAACGACTGAAAAGACGTCTTTGCTGTCCATCGAGTCGTTCGCGAAGGAGAACATCGAAAGACACCGCAAGAGAGGAATATTCATCGGGAAGAAGGTGTCGCTGAAGTCGATGCTCGAGTGGAGCAAGAAGTCGATCAAAAAGCCGATGATTTCGTCGATAAGTGATCAGAAGCTAAGACACGAATCGAAACTCATGTTTAAGTTCGTGCAGAAGTTCATGCGCGACAGCGAGAGGGAGACGCCGGCGACGACCAGTGGCGGCCACGAGCGACACCACCTCTCCGTCAGCGACGACACCGAAGTGAGTGACTGTCGTCGGTGTGACGCCAGAGTGTCGTCAGAGTGTCGTCGGAGTGTCGTCACTGACTTGTGATTCTTTGTCGCCACAGATCGCGCTCTATCTGCTCACGACAGCCACTCAACAGCCGATCCTTCGCGACGAACTGCTCGTGCAGATCGCGCGCCAGACGACCAACAACCCGTCGCCCGAGTCGGAGCTGCGCGGCCTGCGCCTCATGTGCGCCTGTTTCTGGTACTTCCCGCCGTCGCACAAACTGGCGCCACATCTCAACGCTTTCCTCTTTGGGTTCGCTTATCTCTCTCTCTCTCTCTCTCTCTCTTATCTCTCGTCTCATCTCAAGATATCTCTTCTCTTCAGACACTCGAATGGTTTCGCGCGAGAAGTCGTCAAAAGGAAATTCGAACAGCAATTACGTCGCTCTCAGCAAAGTCACGTGGTTTACGTGCGGTGAGTAGACTCCGCCCACTTTGCGCTGATTGGCTGTAACTGTGATGACGTGTTGTGACGCAGGAAACCACACGACGCGGAAGAGGTGTCACGTGTTCTGCGTTGCGTGAACTCGGGTTTAGTCGGCGTTTTCGGCGAAACGCTTTCCGACGCTCTTCTCGACCAACGAGTCATTCCCTGGTCTGTCCACTCCTTATCTCTTATCTAATCTCTTATCTAACTTCTGATCTAATCTCTGATCTTAAGGCCAATTGTGTCGCTAACGGAAGCGCTACTCAAATGTCGCGGAAACGAGGATTCGAGCGATTGTTGTGAACGCGAGGGAGTGTTCCGCTGCGTCGGTGACCTCGACGAGGTCATGAGGTTGAAGGTCAAGAGTGAGTCGTGTCATTATTACGATAATTATATACATGTCTATAATGGCTGTCTCGCGCGCAGTCGACACTCTGGTGACGTCAGAGTCGGGGGCGCGGCTGGACGTGAACCCGGACGACATCCACGTGATCGCGTCGACACTCAAACTCTACTTCCGCGAACTCAAGGAACCGCTCATTCCGTTCGACCACTACTGGGAAGCGCTCGACGCGGCGCACGACTTCCGGCGCGCGCACACTCTCATCGACCGCCTGCCCGAACTCAACCGCCTGTCGCTCGCCTACCTGATCCGCTTCCTGCAGGTCTTCTCGGCGCCCGAACACGTGGTCTACACGAAGATGGACGACGCGAACCTGTCGATGGTCTGGGCGCCCAACATCCTCCGCTCGGCGCAACAGGTGGCGCAGCAGTCGCTCGAGGCCAGCAGTCTCTCCAACATCTTCGAGCGCACGCGCAGTGAAATGTCTTTCGTCAGAACTCTCATTCAGAACTTCGACACCTCATTCATGGCCGGAGTCCAGTGACGTCACTCTGACGCCACTCATCATCGCGTTATACACTATTATACAACTATCACCGCATAATCGCTCTACTGCTGACCACTACTGACCGCAACTGACCGCTAGTCAAATGATTGAAAGATTTTAATATAATTTTAGCCAAAAATGCGTTTTTGAGATCAAATAAACAATAAATGAATTAATTGTTAATAAAAACCCGTTTTTCGACTCTTTTTACACGAAATGAAATGAAATGAAAATAATTTAAATAATTATCGCAATTAAGAGCCAATCTCTGACGTCATCCGGCCGTCCGCTGGGGTGTCGTCTGTGGCGACAGCAGTGCTGTCGTCGGGGGTGTCGTGAGTGGTCGTCATGGGTGTCGTGTGGGGTGTCGTCGGTGTGTCGTCGCGACTGTCGTCCAACTCATTAATGAGTATTTGTTTGCATTCGGAGAGCATTCGATTGCATTCAACGGAAGACAAACCCGTTTCCGACAAATAGTGGTTTAGAGATTCGCATAACTGCACACAAAACGCGATTTAGTATTGGCTTAGACTGTACTACTGACTCTGAGAGCGCCTACTTTGTCGAGATGACTGATCTCGTGACCGCCGCGCGAACGGAACCTCTTGATCCGCGTCTGCATTCGGATCTTCGACGCGTGACTGCAACAGACAATGACGTCATGAGTCGAGTGGACACAAAGTACGTGCGTATATACTTTCGCATTTTCGAACACAATTGACGTAATTTATTGCAAACCGAAAATTGCAATTTTTCTCTTCTAATCATTTGTGGATTTAATTCGAAAGGAATTCTGTAGTCGTTCTGAAAGACAAGTAGAATTAGCCACGCCCACTAGAGAGAGGCCACGCCCACTAGAGAGGCCACGCCCACCGTTGAGCCTACCTGTGCGTTGTGCTGATCGCTCAACCAGAGGCACTTGAACTTCGAGACGAGTTGATTGGCCGGTGAGTCTTGGAGGCCACTCCCACCGCCGGTCACGTGGCCGCCAGTCATGTACGGCGAGAGGATGAGCGCCACGAAGGGCTGCGAAGACTCTTTGCTGAAGAGCTGTTGGAACTGGTTCTGCGTCTCGAGGTCTCTGACGGAAGGGTTCGGGAGGAACGTCGGGTGCGAGTGATACCAACCGACCACTTGGTAACTGCGCTTCTCCAGCGACTCGCGCGCGTCCGCCTGAGACACTGCACACACAATAAACACAATATACATGTAAGGGTTGTTGGGGTCAAAGGTCAGACGCCATACCCGGGTCCATGTCGCACTGGAGGTCGTGGTCGTCGAGCGAAGCGCACGGCTCGGCGGTCAAGACGTACAGTTGTTGTGTGTGGTTGTCATAGCGACCGCCGAGAAGACCAATCACTTCGGTCTTCACGCAATGCGCGTGAATGTCGATAATGGCGAGCGCTTCCATGGAGAGGCGCAGTTGGAAGGGCGCCTGTAGTGGCCGTAGTGACCGCAGTGGCCGCACACACGGCAATATAAACACAGAAGCACAATGAGTATAAGCATGCTCATTTATTCGCTCATTCGTGACGTCACGAGAGGGCAAACCTGATTCTCCTCTTCGTAGCTCTCGAGAGGAACCAATTTGAAGGGATTGTTGGGTCGAGTGCGCGCCTTCCCCTCCCCGGCCCCGCCGCCGACCCCCTCTGCCGACCCCTCGCCCACTGCCAGAGCACTTACGCCCAATTTCTTCATTTGGTTTGCGGCGAAAGAGCGCTTCGGCTTCGGCTTCGCTTTGGCCGACTGGCCGTTGACTGACCACTGGTCAGTGGAGAGGCGCGCGAGTCTGCGCTGATATCTACGGAAGTCCTGTTTGGAAATCGCGTTTTCGTTAATCACTTTATGCGCTTCGAGGAACTTGTGGACGCGTGAGAAGGCCGTCACGTTTCCTGCAATGGGAGTGGAGGTCAGAGGTCATCAGAGGTCATGAGAGGTCATACCGAGGTGGAGTGCGGAGACTTTGCGCAAGAGGTCGTGATATCCGAATCGTTTCGGTCGAATGGCTCTCCAGTGGCGAATGAAGTGGTTTCTGATGGCGACGTAAGAGTCACGTGACTTGCCTGCGACGGCCAATAGAGAGCGCGTATTAGTGGTATTGGTGGCGCCGTCTCGCGACTAAAATACCTTTTTGCGACGAATCGAAGAATTCAGTCAAACATTTCGTCTCGTATTCACTGAAATCCGAAAATTCGATTCTCAGACTCTCACGTGTGTCCAAACGCACCAATGAGAACCACTCGCCCGACTCCGCCCCCTCTTCCCCACTCTCCGCCTTCTCGCCGTTGGCCTCGCCGTTGGCCACGCCTCCGGCCGCCGCTGACTCCGCCCCCACTTCGCAACTAGTGCTCACTTCCGACTCGAGCGCCAGCAGTGAGGGCAGAGTCTCGAGCGCCGACTCGACCGCCGACTCGTCCATCGCTTCTATTGGCTGCTCTTCGCTCCGCCCCATTGGCAGCGAAGAGTCATGTGACTCGACTTCCATGCAGTCACTGCTGCTCGCGAGTGATTGGACGGCGAGAGGCGAAGGGGAGGAGTCGTCGCGTGACGTCATCACAGACGAACCTTCGGGCGAAAGATTTTTCGGTAAATTCGGGTAATTTCGGGTGAATTTCGGGTAAATTTCGGGTGAATTTCGGGTAAATTGTTTGCAAACCGATATCGACTATCAAGAGAACAGTTTTGTCGGACATCGAGTGACCAGTGGTCGCAATGAGAGGCCGAGAGTCGCACTCGGGATCCGACTCTTCGAAACCCGAGTCTGTGTTTCCGTTTACAGCGAATAGTCGCGCCATTCGACCAATGAATCGCGTTTCGCGACAATGTTTTGCTGCGAAGAGAAAATGTCCGAAAAGTGGCGAAAAAACTATTGATTTTCGCGAAAAGCGATTCTTCGCGAGAAAAGCATTTCTGTTTCGCGATTTAGTTCTGATTTCTCGCGATTTTCCACAAATTTACGCAAATTTTCAAAAAATGATTTTAATTTTCATTTTAATTGTTATTTTGTTTTCAATTAATTTTCGCCACTTTTCGCACAAATCGCGCGAAAACACAACAATTGTATGAAAACATTTCGTACCTTTTGCTACTACGCACTATTCGTGTTATTCTATCGAATGGTACCGAATGTTCGAAACGAAGAGAAATATTGGAAAAGATCTAAAACTATACATAAATGACGTCATTTAACAAAATTGATTTCTCAGGAATCGGCGCGAGATTTGTATTACACTCGAAATGATCTCTTGTTCACTCTTTTAGGGATTTTTCGCATATTTTAGGGTTTTTTCAGAAATCTCTCGATTTTTACAAAAATTCGAATAATTTTTTACGTAATTTATTAATAATTAAGAAATTAATTAATTTTCAGACATTTAATGGAATTAATTAAAAATAATTAGAAATAAATAAAAAAATCGTAAAAATTGTGTGAATTTCGCGAAATATTCGAAAAATGGATTAATTTGTGCGAAAAGGGCGTAAAGAGTGAAACGAGAGATCAGATTAAAGCGATTAAGACTTCCGGCGGCGAACCCAATGGCGAAACACGTGTTCTTCTCCTCCAAAGCACTTCTTCTTTGGATCTTCTCTTCAGTTCTTCTTTTGGCTCTTTTGCCGCCATTTTTGTCGCAAAAGAACTCAATTCCCGATTGCGACGACTTTTGCCGAAATTCGGGCCAAAAGTGTCGCGAATTCGGAGCGAAAGCCGAAAGAGAAGACTATTTGCGGAAAATCTGCGAAAAACTCTTTTTCGGGAAATATATTACGAAAAACGGGAAAAATCGGGAAATTCGAGAAAATCCCGAAATTCGGGAAATTCGGGAAAATTCGGGAAATTCGAGAAACGCTTCGAAAGAATGTTTTTGTTGTTCCGAATGTCGAATCAAAAGAAGTAAAAAATCTCTTATCTCTCTCGCGATCTCTTATCTCTTGCCGTCTCTCCGCAGGACTGCTCGAGAGCTGCGCTCCAATCGCGTCGATGACGTCATTCGCCGACTTTCGCGTCACGTGTTGGCCGGGACTCACGTGCGCTAAACAATTCGATTCTATTTGCGTTTCGAACGAATATCTCGAGACTGACAGCCGAAGCACGAGATTGTGGCGAAAGTGGATTCGCGCGCGAAAGCCAACACTCGATTCGCTTCTGGCGCCGACACGTGGCCGCCAACACGTGTTGTGGAGTGGAGTGGCGCTGAGACGCGCGCGAAGAGCGAAAAGATCTCCTTTTAAGTTCAGAATAGGTTTTGGGGCAAAGAATTCGACGCAAAATGCGGTCAATACGGAAGCCAATAGAAGAAGCGCTTTGGACGACCTTTTGCCCCCTTTGGCGACCCCCGACCCCCCGCACGCGCCCCTCACACCCCCACCAGTGGGCGAAAGCCCGCAAAAGCTGTATAACGTGATTTCCGGCGGAAACGCGAATTCCATTAACCGAAACATTGGTCCGACTTATATCATCAATAATAACTACCGGTTTGCGCCCCCGGGGGCTCACAAGCACCTCAAACCCCATAAGGGCTGGGATTTGGGCGAAAACGCGCACAAAATGATTGCTGACTTCGAGAGGGAAGACAAGAGAAGAGAAATGACTTATAGTGGCGATCAGTGCGAGACGACAGCCGAGACGACACCCCCGACGACACCCCCGACGACATCAACGACGACGACAGCGAAGGTGACGTTAGAAGAGTTGTCTTTGCAGTCGAAGAAGTGAGCGATTAGTGGATTAGTAATAGTTATCATAATTATAATAATAATAATAAAAATGTAATTAAATGTAAATAAATGACCTTTTGGTGGATTTTAGCCAAAAATGGAAATAATTTTCGAAAAAATTCTTTTAATTAAAAAAAACTTTTTTTTATCGAAAAGTTTATAAAAATTTGCGCTTTTAGTCAATCGAGATAAGAATAGATGAGAAGAGAGATAAGAGAGATAAGGAGTTTACGGCAGGTATTTGTCTAATATCTCTTGCGTGCGATTCCGCGCGAACTCGTCTTTCTCCGCTTCGGACGAGAAGAAGAGCCAAATGGCGGTCCAAAGCACTTCTTTGGTTCCCTTGACAACCGCCCAACTCGTCGACAGAACGCCTCTTCCCGCGACTCCCGCTTTGCGCTTCCGCTTCCGCTTCACAACTCGTTTCGCTTCCGAAGAGAGGATCCGGTCTTCACTGACATCGGCGGCTGTCGTGCCCTCCCTTCGCGCCCTCACAGCGATATCACGTGATTCGGCGCTTTCGTCGCGCGTCACGTGACTCGAGAAAAGGGAAAAAATGAGACAAAAAGTGAAAAAAAGACATTTTTTAGACATTTATTGAGTTTTGGTTTCGATAGTCACGTGATTTGTGGCGATTTGGTAAACAAAATATGTTTTCATTGAAAGTCATTATTAAAAGCGAATAATTAGAGAAAATCTTTGAAAATCTTTGCATTAATGGAGCGTTCGGTCGAATGACAGGAAAAGTGTAGCGAAAGCGATAAGAATAGCAGAAATCGCGAGATTCGCAGAAATGAATTGTTGGCGAAAGCAAAACGAAATCAGATTTCGATTCGATTTTCGCTGATTTCACGCGATTTCGCGAAAATCTGTTTTCGAAAGCGCGAGAAATGACTGAAAATGAGTGAAAAACGCGTTTTTCGCAGATTTGGCGCAAATTTCGGAAAATCTTCCGGAAATGGAGTCAAAGATAAGACTTTTGGAGAATTGGTATAAAAGCTCACTTTTCGCCGCATTTCTAGTCATTCGAAGTCTTCTCTCAAGTGATTCCTTCAGAGACACCTCAACACAGGGTTTGGAAGGAATATTCGCTCCGAAGAAGAACCACAAGAAGTGGAAGAATGAGAATAACCATTTTGAACGCTCTTCTGCTCGTCGCCGCTCTCCTCCCGGGTAACCACTCTATACACTCTATATACATTATATACATGCTCATTTCGAACATTTCCAAACCATTACTAATACCTAACCATTACTATTACTACTATTACGTTACGACTGTAGCGGCGCTGAGCAGTATCTCACGTCCGGCGCAATCCGTGCGTTTGACCGCTGGCCAGACGTATGTCTACGACTACAGCTCGCGTCTGCTGACCGGAGTGCCGCAACTGGCTGACCAGTACGCCGGCTTCGAGATCCGCGCCGAACTCATCCTGCAGTCGCTGTCCGACTCCGTGGTGGCCATGAAGTTGGCCAACATCGTGGTCGGCAAGCACAACGGACCAGTTGGCAACGACTTCCCCTCTTCTGACGTCGTGATGGACCACCAGATGAACGCGCAGTACCAGCGCGAGCTGACCAAGCCCATCCGCTTCGTCTACAGCGAGGGCAAGGTGAAGGCCTTCGAGGCTGACCAGTCCGAACCCGAGTGGTCGCTCAACATGAAGAAGTCCATCCTCTCGCTCCTCAACGTCAATCTGCAGCCGAAGAAGATCATCAAGTCGCCGAAGACCAATCAGATCAATCGGCCCGACGTCGACCTCACGGTCTATCCCGTCTACGAGGTAATCTATTACTGCATAACCATTACTATTACTAATACTATAACTAATACTATTACTATTACTACATAACCATAACTACACTGGTATAATAGGAAGGAATCGGCGGAATCTGCGAAACCGTCTATCAGATCAACAACATCGCCGACCCGAAGAGCGCCGACTCCGACCACGCCTTCGTCCTGAACGTGACGAAGACGCGCAACTACGACAACTGTCTCACCGAACCCATGATCGTCAACGACAACTTCGACGTCCGCGGCTGTCCCTGGGTCTGTCGCAAGGAGAAGTCCTTCGCCGCCGTCCAGGGCTACTACCCGACGCCCGACGCCGTCACTGACCCCTACATGAGCGGCTGTCCGTGCGGCAAGGAACCGCACGAGTCGCCCGTCGACTCCTTCAACTTCGCCAAGTACAACATCTCTCTTCAGCAATCGGTTCCGACCATCGAGTCCATCTACTCCGAGGGCAAGACGTCCTACAAGACCAATGGCGACGAACTGCTGGTCATCACTCAGCAGAACCTCACTCTCACGGGTCAAGGTCACGCCAACGCCAACATCGCCGCCATCCCAAGGCCGCAGGTGAGCTCTCAATGACGTCGTCAATAACGTCGTCAATAACGTCGTTAATAACGTCGCTGACAATTGCCCCCCAATTACTCGACCAGCGCCACAACGAGCTCTCGTTCCGCATTCCGAAGCCTCAACTGCCCGAAGGCTACAAACTGCCGCTGGACATCCCCTACTACCACCTCTTCGGCCAACCCAACCTTCCCGAACTGCAGGCGCTCATCCCCGAACTGCTGGACAGTCTCTCTTCGGACATCGTGGCCGGAGACGTGTCGGCCAGCAAAGACTCGATGCAGAAGACGGTCCAACTGGTCAACGCGCTCGCAGTCCTGCCGCAGCCGACTCTGCTCGCGCTGTTCGAGGAGATCGCCGTCGCCGGACAGTCGGTGCGCGCCACGCAGAAGGAACAGGTGCAGCGCAAGCTCTTCCTCGACGCCCTGCCGCTGGCCGGCAGCAACCAGGCCGCCCTCTTCATCAAGAACCTGATCCAACAGAACAAAGTGACGACTTTCGAGGCGAAGGAGTTGGTGGAAGCGGTTCCGCAGAACCTCTTCCTCATCGACACCGAAACCATCGACGCCTACCTCGAGCTCTTCCAGTCGCCGAAAGTGCAGTCGCGGCGCCACCTGGCGGCCAGCACTGGCATCGCCTTCGGCAAGATGGTGAAGGAGGCGTGCGTGAAGCGCCAGTCCACTCCCGGCGACATTCCCGACCAGAACTCGGTGCCGCACGCCAAGAGGAACCTGCCGGCGCAACTCGTCGTGCAGCCAGCTGATCCGCAGAACCCGTCGCGCGTCACTGTCCAGCAGAACGTGAGAACGTCTTTCTCGCAGCGAATGAAGCGTTCGGTCGAATGGGAGGCGCAGTTCACTCAGGACGTCTGCTCGCAGGCCGACGTTGAGAAGTATGCGCTCTAAGTGGATGCGCCCCACTGTACAGCACTAACACACTATATACATGCTTACATTTCAGATACGTGCAGATCATCGCGCGCCTCCTCGACCAGGCCAACTCCTTCCACAAGAAGATCACGCTCATCGAGACCCTCGCGCACATGGGCGTCCCGCAGGCGCTGCCGGTGCTCGAGCCCTACATCTCGGGCAACATCTCGCCGGCCAAGTGTCCTGGCTACGTCATTGAGCGCAAGTCGGCGCAGGACGAGGAGTGCGACTTCGTGCGCCAGGTGGCGATCTACGCGCTCGCGCACATCACCGAACACTACCCGAAACAGGTGGTGCCGCTCGTGCTGCCCGTCTACTCCGACATCTCCGAGCCGTACGAAGTGAGGATCGCCGCCTTCACCACTTTGATCTTCGCCGACGCCGACAAGCAGGTGCTCGAGCGGATCGCCTCGGAACTGCACCGCGAGACCTCCCGCCAGGTCCGCTCCTTCGTCTTCAGCGCGCTCCAGACCATCGGCAATGTGACCATTCCCTGCTTCCGCAAGATCGCGCAGAACGCCGCGCAGGCCTACGCGCACGCGCCGAACGCCGAGTACGGCCACCAGTACTCGAAGATGTACGCGAAGAACTTCTACTCGGAGGACAAGGACTTCGGCCTCTACTCGATGAGCGAGTGGGTGGCGAACAACATCTCGCGCGTCCCCCGCAGCGGCTACTTCTCCATCGGCCAGTCCAACGGCCCCTTCCAGGACGACCTGCTGCAGATCGGCTTCCAGGCCAAGGGCATGGAGTCGCTCATCGAGCGCGTGCTCGAACCCAATGGTCTCATCTCCGACATGTTCGAGGGTCTGCACGCGAAGGGCAAGGACCGCCGCGTGACCAAGAGGAACGCCGACTCCGCGCAACAGGCGTTGGAAGCGCTCAAAGCCAAACTCAACCTCCAGTTCCGGTCGGATGACGAGCCGAAAGCCACGCTCTTCTTCAAGCTCTTCGACCGAACCTCTTACTACCCGATCGACAAACACTATGTCCACCAACTGATCGACGGCGTGGAGGACTCGCTCAAGGACATCGCCGAGAGCCTTCTTCAGGGCGCGAACTACCACTACGTCAAGTTGGTGATGCCGTCGCAACTCTACAAAGTGGTTCCGTCCGAACTCGGCCTTCCGGTCGTCGTCTCGCACAGACACCCGATTATCCTCTCCCTCAAGGTGTCCAATGCCAAGTTGCAGATCGAGAGCGCGCCGAAGACCGTGTACCCGATCGGCGCCAACATCACGCTCCAGATGCAACCTTCGCTCTTCTACTCCTCCTATGTCTTCGCCTTCGCCGTCAATCCGGCCGACAGACAGGCCTTCGGCGCGCACGTCGAGAAGACGACGCAACTGACGCTTCCCGTGGAGGTCAGTGTGGGCTACTCGCGCCCGAAGAACCTCCTCACCTGGTCGGTCATCCCGAAGGTGCCGAACGAAGTGATCTACCACAACACCGACGTGAAGACCTTCATCGCGAAGGCCAACATCGCCGGCGCGCCCGACAGGGATTGGCTGCAGGAAGCGCTTCCGGTCAAGACGATGGCCGTTCCCTTCGCGCACGAGCACACCTACGGCCAGCAGATGTTCGGCCTGGGAGTGCGCGTGCAGATGAACTCCGAGTCGCCGTGGGCGCCCGACACCCTCTTCTGGTCGCAGACGGCCAAAGAGTACGGATTGGCTGTGGCCGCGCTGGAGGCGTGGCGTAACCCGGGACTCACGCCGCGGGAAGTGCACGTGCAGTTGGAGGCCGACAGAGACGAACCCATCAGTGGCTACGACTTCACGTTGCGCTACAAGTGGATCGCCGACGACAACGAGGGCAAGGACGACCAGGACGACTCCGACGAGTCTTCGGCCTCCGATGAGTCCGACAGCGACCAGTCCGACGAGTCCTCGGCCAGCGAGTCGAGCGAGTCGAAGAGTTCTTCGTCGCGCTCCTCCAAATCCAATTCCTCGAAGTCTTCCAAGTCTTCGAAGTCTTCGGAGGAATCGAACGAATCGAAGTCGAAGTCGGCTCTGAAGAGGAGAATCCGAAACCGAATGCAAAAGGTCATCGAGAACTCCATTGAGAGGTCGAAGAGGTCAACGAACTCCAAGTCCAACGAAAGCCATTCGAAGAAGGCGTCGAAGGAGTCGAACGAGTCTTCAGACGAGTCTTCGAACGAAAGCGGATCCAAGTCGTGGTCGAAGAGCGGGTCGAAGGAGTCTTCGCAGTCCTCGTCCTCCGAAAGCGGATCTTCCGAAGAGAAGCGCAAGAATGCATCGAAGAACAAGAGTGGCCACCGAAGCGCGTCCGCGCAGTCCTCCGAGTCTTCGTCCTCCTCGTCCTCGCAATCAGATGAAAGCCATTCTTTCGAAGACACGGTTTTCGACTACGAAGACGTGATGAAGCTGATTCTCGGCCAGGACTTCAAGAAGCGCTCGATCAAGAAGATCACGAAAGAGCTGATCCGCAAGACGCAGAAGGTGTGGCAACACAATTGGGACGAAGACTACGACTCGTCGTCGGAAGACCAGTCTTCGCAGGAAGAGTCGACGCAAGTGCCGGCGACCATCGCTCACGACTTCGTGGTGACGGCAGTGGCCAGAGGCGTGCGGCCGACGTACTACGCGGCCAACCTCTTGTATGTCCACACTTACGACCACCGAATCGTCTGGATTAAGACCGACGGACACATCAAAGCGCCGAAAGGCGTGTATATGCAGGTAAGCCACTACTGGTCATCCGCAATAAGCATGTATATACTAATGAGCATGTATGTGTGTGTTAGATGCCGACTCTGTTCTGCGCAGACGCAATCGTCTCCTATCCGACCATTCCGGGCGACTTCTACTACGAGGCGACGCAAATGCAGTCGCAAAAGGCCAAAATCCAGGCCCAGGCGGGTTGGGGTCAGCAGTGCCACAATGACGGCGGCATCATCATCACCGGCGTGATGGAGAAGACCGAAGACCAGGTGATCACCCCCGAGGACCTGGCCACCGTGGCGGGCGGCTCGTCTGCGCATGTGCAGAACTGGTATTACCGCCAGTGCGAGATCGACCGGTCGGAAGGCAAGGCGCAGTCGTATGCGTGCGAACGCGCGCTCATCGAGTCCTCGTACTTCAACCAATTCATTGTTGACCTCAAGTACAAGAATGTGGCCAAAGAGGTGCAGAACTTCACGCAGAAGGCGGCGCTCGCGCTCAAGGTCGCGCTCTACCAACACCTCGACTACAACGGCTTCGAGGTGGACAACCCGAAGGACCAGTTGCGGATCGTCGCGCAGTACTCGTCGCGCATCCCCGACGTCCAGTTGGCCAACCTGTTGGTCAAGAGTCCGGAGGAGAACGTGCAGTTCTCGCGCATCCACATCCCCTACATCCGCCCCATCAGCTCGCTCCTGCCCACCCAAGAGGTGTTCGCCAACCTCTGGACCGGCTACGAGGCGAAGGACAAGTGCGCGCTCATGGAGGACTTCGTGCGCACCTTCGACAACGTGACCTTCAAGACGCCCTCCACGCCCTGCCAGTACCTCCTGGCCAAGGACTGCTCGCCCAAGGAGCGCTTCGCCGTCTTCGCGCAGGTGCTTGACCAGCAGACCAAGACGAAGGCCGTGACGGTGATGGTGGCCGGCACCGAGATCAAACTCCTGCCGCCGCAGCAGCAGAACGTGGCGCAGGTGACCATCGACGGCCACACCCACGAGGTCTCCTACCAGAAGACCGTGACGCTGCAGGCCGACAAGAACGACGTGAGGATCTACTTGCGCGCCACGCCCTCCGACGCCGTCAACCCGATCATCGTGTTGGAGTCGGACATCGCTGACCTCGAGGTCAAGTACGACGGCAAGAACGCGAAGGTCGCGATCGGCGGTCAGTATAAGGGCAAGACGTGTGGTCTTTGCGGCGACAACAACGACGAGTCGGAGGAGGAGTTCGCGGGTCCCGATCAGTGCATCTACGAAGACGCCCACGACTTCGCCTCCGCCTACGCCTTCGCCGGCGAACACTGCGAGCAGAAGCCACACCCACAAGGTAGCACGTGACTCCGCCCACTCTATGACGTCACTAAATATACATGCTCACTTTGCGTTCTATCTCAGGCGACAAGAGATGTCCGGCCAAAGCGACTGACCACTCGTCCAGCGAAGAGGCGGCAATCACGCACGTGAAGGAAGTGAAGCGCGTGATCGGCCCGAACGGCCAACTGACCACTTTGGTGCGCCAGCAGGTGTCGGACGAGATGTCTTCGGCGCAAAGGGCGCAACAGATGCAGACGCAGGCGAACATCGAGGAGTTGGCGCGCACTCAACAGCACCAGCTCGAGAACCAGATGGCCAGACAGAACGGCCAGGCGGTCAGCAGCGGTCAGGCGCAGGCGCTCTACGCCGCCACTCCGCAGCAGCAACAGATCATTCAGCGCATGCGCACGCAGTACATCGCCAGAGACGACATGATCTGCTTCACGACCAAACCGGTGCTCTCGTGCGTCGCGGGAACGCCCACTCAACTCAAGAGCGTGAAAGTGGACTTCCATTGTCTGCCGAAGAGTTCGCCGTTCACTCAACAGCTGATCGTCGAGTCGCAGAAGCAAGTGATCAAACAGTTGGTCAACAAGAGAGTCGACCTGAGACAGGCGCTCGAAGTGCCCGTCGCTTGTGTCGCCGCCTAACGGACAAACGCAACCAAAACTATTCCAAAACTAATGTCTTCTAATGTCTTCTTATATACTCTTGTTTTCTAAATTCCAATAATAACGCTCTTATCGTAAATGTATTTAAATTAATAAACTTTTATTCGATTTCTCAAACACTCGAAACTTATTCGTCTAACAGTCGCCAGTGGCGCCACACAGCGTCGCACTGCTAGTACTATAGTATATGAGTTATATAGCAGAGTAGTGGTCGGCCGGCAGATGGCGCGAGAGAACGCGGTTTAGTAACTGAAGGGTTTAGAAGAGAAAATTTGATGTTTTTATTGTTTAGCAAAAGTCGGAGAAAATCGGCTAAACTTTGGATTAGTTTTGGAATTAATTTGTTTTTAAAAAATATTTTCGAAAATCCGTTAAATTCGAGAAAAAATTAGTTTTTTGTTAAGAAATGAGAAAATTGTTTAGAATTTCTAAATATTCGCTAATTTCGGCGCAAATGACGTCTCGACTGCCCATCGCTGACCAGTGGTGACCAGTAGTGACCAGCAGTGGTGTTAGGCCTTGGCGCCGGCCACCCAACCCGGTTTGTTCTTCGTTTGCTGCAATGAGACAATGCATGGGTGAGTGAGTGGTCAGTAGTGGTCAGTAGTGGTGGTCAGTGGTGGTCAGTGGTGAGCAGTATACCAGTTCCTTCTCGCCCAGGTCGATCTCCTTCTTGACGGGCTTGAGTCCGCCGCGCATGTCCATCTTGGCCAACTTGTAGGTCCACTGCCGCATCTTCTCCAACTGGGTTTGGTATTTCGACACTTTCTTCAGCGGAGGGATTATACTGTAATTGCAAACGGAATTAGCGCCGAGTTGTGGTCAGCGAGTGGTCAGCCGGTGGTTACGTACAACTTCCCGCGCATGTCGTTCACACGTGACTGCAAGTCGTTGATCTGATAAGAGATAAGCGCGTGAGTAGTGATGGTCGTGTGGCCAAAGCAGAATAAGCATGTATATATACCTCGAACTCCTTGATGCACGTGACGAGTTCCAAGTCCCACTTGTCTTCGTTGAGTTTGTAGATCCGATTGTGGTATTCCTTGCAAATGGCCAGAAGAGTCGCCTCGTTCGCGTCGGCGGCCTTCTTCGGCGTTCCGGTCCTCTCGATGATAATGCGTTGTCTCTCCTTCTCCTTCAGCTCCTGCTGGCGCTTCACTTCGTCGGCGGCTTTCCGGCGCAACAATTGCTGCAATAGTTTGCTATTAGTTGTGATCGCAATGAGGAGACGACCCCCAGAGAGACGCGATCCCAGAATAGCCCAAAACAAGTGATATTCACGCGAACCGACAATCGCGTCGAAGCGCGACAAGAATCTCGCGCTATTGTCGCCCCCTTTCGCCCCTTTCGCCCCCTTTTACTCATTATTGCGAAATAAGGGATCGAATAGTAATTGCGACGCAAATATCGAATATAGTTAAGGGAATCGGCGGAAAGCGAAACAAGACTACAGACTGTAGACTACTTGTAGAGGGAGTACTGACCCGAAGCCTCTTCTTGCGCTCGGGAGTCATGAATCCCTTCTTCTTCGTCGACTTCATCTGCGCTTCGAGTCTTTGGCGAATTTCTCTCTTTTTTCTCTCCTTTTCCTCGAATTTCGCTTTCGCTTCGTCCGCCTATTCGGACACAAGAGAGAAGAGGTATTAGTGGCGGTAGAGGTGGCAGTGCTGGTCATCGCAGCGGTCAGCCACTATTATTACCATTTTGTCGCAAATGCTGTTCACGCGCTCGACAATCGCTTTTCGCAAATATTCGCACAATTGTCGTCAGAGGAGAGACTGGAGGACTGGAGGAGTGCGCGAGAGGAGACACTACGCTATACGCTATTCTACGCTATACTACACACGACTGCAAAAGGAAAGAGTGCGCGAGTGTTGTCGTCGAGTGTCGTCGCGCGCAAACAAAGCGCTAATAATAGCCGAAACGCGACTCTCGAGCTCTTATTTAGAAATGACACCATTCGCAGCGACGACACCCGACGACACCCCGACCACGTCTGCGCCGACACGCACTCCACAGCTGCCACTAATTGCGCTCGAAATGGACAAGTGGTGCGGAAGTGCACAAGAGGTGCACAAGAGGTGCGAAAGAGGCGCAGAAGAGGTGAAGAGCGAGGTTTTCGAGTTTCGCACAAATATTTGCTTTTTTCGGACTTTTTGTGAAATTTTTGAAAATATTTTCGTTTTTTTGAAAAAATATTTGTTTTTCTCTAAAAATGTTTAAAAGTTTTCAAAAGTTTTCAAAAGTTTTCAAAAGGATAGCAATGGATGTGAATGCGCATGCGCAGATTGTCTGTATAATAATGTATTGATAACTAAAATATCTTCAAATGTATACAAATAATATACATGTATATAATATAGCGGTAGTGGCAGTGGCAGTGGCAGTGGCTGTGGCTGTGGCTGTACTCCTCAGTAGAGCCAATACTACGAATATTGTTTGTCTCGAGAGCTTATAATGGGATAACTATTACGATAAGTATAACTACGAGCACTGCTGCGACTGTTGAGTGCGAGAATTGCATAATTTGTCGATTAGTAGTGAAGTTCAAGGCAACACAAGCCCGAAGGCAACACAGAGTATGAGTGGAGAGCGCGAGAGGAGTGGCAGTCGAGGAGGAAACGCGCGAAACCCGTTTCTCGAGATAATTATCGCGTTCCGACAATATTCGCTAATATTCGCCGATTTCCGGATTATCTCCGAAAAGAAAAATTCGAAAAATGCAAAAAATGAGCGAAAATTCGGTTTTTATTCAAAACAATAATAAATTAGAAAAATATTTACAAATTTAGCGAAAAAACCCAAAAATAGAGAAAATCTTTGAAAATCTTAGTTTTGAAGCGATTTTTGCGGAAATGACGAGAATTTCCGCTAAATTCGCGAAAATGACAATAAATACAGTTTTCGACACAAATAGTGA
>JAQIXC010000254.1:0-35755 GCA_034697605.1 Metabelba pulverosa | reverse complement strand
ACGACAATATATAATTACTATAACTAATAAACTTGTAAGAAAGTTTTTCCTCTCTTTTCCGTACGATTCAACAATTCATATCTGCAATTTTTATCATTCAAAAATTTGTTAACATGAAAGTTAATAACGGCCTTCGCGTCCGTCAGCGACTGCGGGTCGGAGGCCGAGCTGTTGTACATATCGGCGCAATGAGCCGTTCCGTTGATTAGAATCGCCGGCGACTCGTCATTCAAGTCCTCCAGTATTCCCAACGCATGCCAGGGATCGATAGAGCCGTTCGGAAACACGACTTTCCGCACATTCAGAGCTCTGCCGCCGTAGTAGTTGTTCGTGAAGTCGACCGACGAGTTCACTAATTCGGCGCTGAATTCGGGGCCGAATATGTCGGCGCACTGTTGGACGTAGAACTCGAGAGGAAAGTAGGGACCGAATGGTTGGGTCTTGAGGTCCGACGACTGGAAGAATCCGAATTCGACACAAGTCTGATAAGTCCACTGACGGTCTGTTTCGACCATTTCGTCAATTAATAGATTTTAATTAATTTTATCCAAAAGTAACCACTAATTGAACAATAGGTGATGTGTGAAGAGGTAAACCCTAGACCATACCGGCCTTCTCTTATGGCCAAGAACTACAATTTGCATAGTTTTATTTTGACGCTATAAAAATATACCTGACTAATTTCTTATTTAAACTTTTATGGAATACATTTCAACTACCAATCGACTCATTAATCCACTCGCGATAGTCGACTGTAATTCTCGTTTACTAAACGATTTGTAAAGTATAGTAAGCGTATCATTAAGTTTATAACGTTTATATCAGTGCGAAAATACTCTGCAAAGTTCCTGTTTATAGTTCAATAGCAGGTAGAATAGAGTAATCCCAACCCTAACCTAAACTGTAGTATTATATGAGAACGACTGCACCCATACCTCCGTCGGCGACGGACGACTGCCAACTGGTTTGTCGTAATTCCCGAATCCAATGGCTGTACTTGAAGTCGAGGCACTCGTCCCGTCCGCTGAACGCGTTGTTCAGATTGACGTAGCGGTCGAGCGCCGGCACACTCTTATCGGCCATTATTTTGCACACCTTATCGATGCTATACTATATGTGCGTCAAAAACACTAATTATTCTTTAATTCCATTCATTGTGTGTTCAGCGCCGGTAGACTCACAGCCGAAGTAATGCGGTTGTACTGGACCTGTCCGGCCACTGTCGACACCAAATCGCTGACGAAATTGTTGACATCGTTCCTATCGGTGCCGTTGAGTGCATCGCAAAGATTGAACTTATGCTTCAATGACTTCCAGCCCTCGGGAGTCTCCAACTCCTTCGTGAGCGCAGCCGTCGCTTCCCGAAAGTGGTCGTCACAGGTCTGGCCTAACGATTCGGTTACGACTCTAAAGTAGTCGACAAAGTTGACGACTGCCTGCACGGGTGCGCTCGACGCGATGGCGCCGACCACTAAATGCGGGTATTTTTGTCTGAAAAACGCGGACAACATTCCCGAATAGGAACCGCCGAATGCTATCCATTTACTGCCTTCAAGTGACTTGAGGGCCGTTAAGTACTCGACAAAGTAGGCCGCGTCCTGTAGGGCCTGTTCGGAGGTCAGGTATCGCAGGTTTTTGGTACTCAGATCTCTAATCAATTAAATTATCGAAACATTTATACATTGTATTCATAATATACTACTTTAAAATTATAATACAAATGCATACGGCGTTGGGTGCGATGAGCCGTAGTATCGGTGCTCTAACATAATGGCCAAAGCCTTGTGCTTTTGGGCCAACTCCGCCATATGGCCGCCTTCGACCCACCCGGTGCTGGCGGCGCCTTCACCGCCGAACATGAGGAACACCGGACCCCCTTTCCTATGAAAGGCCTCGTTTATGTAATAGAGCTGTGATTTAGACATAAATTCATTGAATATTTAGTTTAGAAATAAATAGAAAAAGCATTTAATTGATTGCAAACCTGTCTCCACCTCCTCGTGTCCGTCGGGTCGAAGTGATCCAACCTCTGCACCACCCAGGCTGCCTGTGCCGTACACACGTGGTTCGGCCCGAACCCGGGCGGTATTGCCATTCCAGTGCGACCGACTGGGCGCCCGCGGAAGTATTCCGGTGCGCTCTGCAGGTGCGCCACACATATGCATAGGATTACACAAAACAAGTAATTCATTCTTTTACTGATTATCGTATTATTGACCAAAACTTAATTTTTGATAGTATATAATATTTAAGCAAGAATTAGATTTATAATAACATATTAAATCTTGTTTTTTAAAATTATTTATAATAAAGAATATTTGATATTTTAGCTTTTTATTATGAAATATTTATTAATTTAACCAGGCTAAAATAGTTCTTATATAGAGAACTTTTACAAAAATTAATTCCTAAAAATTTAAGCAATATATTCTATTAAAATTCTGAAATTTTATAATGGAATTATTTAATATGTTTAGAAGCAACATCACGTATACTGTCTAAACATGCTTAAATGTGTAAATATCACTCGAATAAAGAATGTGTTTTAATTGTCCAATAATAGTAATTAATTAACCACAAAGTTATTGTTAAAATTTGTATAATTATTAATTCAATAAGAATGGTATTTTTGGAATTTCAATAATCCTAATTAAAATTCTTAATTTTTAGGAATTGGTTATAGTTTAGTATCATGTTTATTTCGATAAATATAAGACAATTACAAAAATTGCATTTATTTATCGCTCAAAAACTTCTGGACATAAGTGGCGATAACAGCCTTCGCGTCCTTCAGGGGCTTCGGGTCTGAGGCGGACGTGGCGTACATATCGGCGCAATGAGCCGTTCCGTTGATTAGAATGGCTTTCGTCTCTTCATTCAAGTCCTTCAGTATTCCCAACGCATGCCAGGGATCGATAGAGCCGTTCGGAAACACGACTTTCCGCACATTCATAGCAGTGCCGCCGTACCAGTTGTTGGTGAAGTCCACCGACGAGTTCACTAATTGCGCGCTATATTGGGCGCCGAATATGTCGGCGCACTGTTGGACGTAGAACTCGACCGGAAAGTAGGCGCCGAATGGTTGGGTCTTCAGGTCCGACGACTGGAAGAATCCGAATTCGACACAAGTCTGATAAGTCCACTGACGGTCTGTTTCGACAATTGTTTCATTAATACACTGTTTATTCAAACAAATAATTTAATCTAAAAATAGCCACTAATGGAGTTCTAGGGGGTGTGTGAAGGGGTAAACCCTAAACAACATTAACCCTACCGTAAGGGTTATGAGAGAATAGGAATCCCAACCCTAACCTAAGCGCCTATACGAAAGGACTGCATACCTCCGCCGGCGACCGTCGACTGCCAACTCGTTTGCTGTAATTCCTTAACCCATTTGGTGTACTTGAAATCGAAGCACTCGTCTCCGGCGCCGAACTCGTTCTTCACCTTAACGTAGCGGTCGAGCGCCGGCAGACTCTTGTCAGCCATTATTTTGCACACACTGTCAATGCTATACTATATGTGCGTTACAAACAAATTAGTCTTTAATTACTTGGATTAGGTGCTCAGCGCCGGTAGACATACCTGAAAACTGATGCGGTTGTACTGGACCTGTCCGGCCACTATCGACACCAAGTTGTTGACGAAATTGTAGACATCGTTCTTATCGGTGCCGTTGAGGGCATCGCAGAGATCGAACTTCTCCTTCAATGTCTGCCAACCCTCCGGTGTTTTCAAATCCTCGGTCAGCGCAGCCGTCGCTTCCCTGAAGTCGTCGTCACAGGTCTGGCCTAACGATTGGGTCACAACTCCCATATAGTCTTCAAAGTCGACAATCGCCTGCACGGGTGCGCTCGAGGCGACGGCGCCGGCGACTAAATGCGGGTATTTTTCTCTGAAAAATGCGGACAAACTTCCCGAATATGAACCGCCGAATGATATCCATTTACTGCCATTGAGTGACTTCTGGGCCGTTAGGTACTCGACAAAGTAGGCCGCGTCCTGTAGGGCCTGTATGGAGGTCAGGTACTTCAAGTTGGCTGCACTCAGGTCTCTAAGTGAATGTTAAATTATATAATTAATTATAGTTTATTCATAATTTATGAGCTCTTAGCGTAAGTGCGTACGGCGTTGGGTGCGATGAGCCGTAGTATCGGTGCTCTAACATAATGGTCATAGCCTTGTGCTGTTCGGCCAACTGTGCCATCTGCCCGCCTTCAGTCCACCCGCTCTCGGCGGGGCCCTCACCGCCTAACATGAGGAACACCGGACCCCCTTTGGTGTGGAATTGTTCGTTAATGTAATAGAGCTGTGATTTAGACATAAATCCAGAAATTATTTAATTAAGAAATGAATAGAAAAACTATTGCTTTGATTGCAAACCTGTTTCCACGTTCTGGTCTCAGTCGGGTCGAAGTGATCCAACCTCTGCACCACCCAGGCTGCCTGTGCCCGACTCACGTGGTTCGGCCCGAACGTCGGCGGCGGCACCATTCCGGTGCGGCCGACTGGGCGCCCGCGAAACAGTTGCGGTGCGCTCTGCAGGTGCGCCACACATATGGATAGGATTACACAAAACAAGTAATTCATTCTTTTACTGATTATTCTATTAATTGAATAAAACTTTCGATTTCTCGATATTATATAGTTTTTAACAAGGACAAATTAATTCTGCCTTATCTCATTTATCTCTTTTAGTTTGTATTTATTGCTTGATATTTTAAAATAAGAACGTAAGTAGTATTTAGGGTTTATTATGATATATGTATTTATATATTAATTTGTTATATAGCTTTTAGAAGATAAATATACATGGTAATGTTTAAAATCTTGTTCAGAATATTTTATATAATTTATTAGTAAAAAAATTTATATAATTTTGAGTTCCATATAAACACAATTATTTAGTCTAGATGGATTTTAAAAAATTGTTTAAAAGTATTACACATTTAGTTGAGTAAATTCCATGTATTAAAAAATGTGTTAATTTAGAATGATAAGAACTAAAGTTTGATATAATGTAGATTTGCTATACATTATCATTTATTTAAAAATTATATTTATAATACAATCTAAATTATATTTTTATATTACAAATAATTTTTAATATTTTAGAAATTTAATTTATCATGATTAGTGCTCATCATTGCCATTATATTATAATAATTAACTTAAATAATTATTTTATATCATGTATCTATAGAAACAAATAGGTTTGCAATCAATATTAATGTAAGAATTACTATTGATTTTGAATTGGATTAATATTACTGTATAATTACTGAAATAATCAAGCTGCAACTTCAACGCTATATCACATTGTAATGATTAAATTCGAGATAACCTGCAATTAATTCACTTCTGTTATACAGTATAGCGTTTTCAATCGTTTTCAATCTTTTTGTCATATAAACAGTTTATGAGTTGAAATTTGTTTCACTTCACCATGCTTAAATTAATCACTTTTTTATTCTTACAATTTATTTATAT
The DNA here is from genome assembly GCA_034697605.1 of Metabelba pulverosa. NCBI lineage: Eukaryota > Metazoa > Arthropoda > Arachnida > Sarcoptiformes > Damaeidae > Metabelba > Metabelba pulverosa. The sequence goes on along the minus strand of JAQIXC010000254.1, from coordinate 30,265 downwards.
TTTTTAATATTTAAATAATAATTTCTGCATAAAAGAGGTAATAACTAACAGAATATTTAACATGCACAAATAACTTATTAAAACATCTTATTTTTTAATTGACCATGGTTATATTTAATAATTTTATAAACGAATTTAATAATTTATATTTATTAATTTAATGTTGATGAGTTTAAATGAATTTAGTATGTTCAAATAAATCTAATAATAAATATATTTAGTCTTCTTTGAGAAACTTATCCAAATACTGCGAAATGACATTCCGGGCCTCGACGAGGGCGGGCGGATCGCCGGGTGTCGGTGCGTCCATATCGGCGCCGTGTGATGTGCCGTTGATTAGTACTGCAATCGCCTCTTCATTCAAGTCCTGGAGTACTCCTAACACATGCCAGGGATCGACCGAACCGTTCGGAAACACGACTTTCCGCACATTCATAGCAGAGCCGCCGTAGAAGTTGTTGTGGAAGTCGACCGACTCTTTCACTAATTCGGCGCTAAATTTCGGGCCGAATATGTCGGCGCACCGTTGGTAGTAGACGTCGACGGGTGCGTACGGACCAAATGGTTGGCTTTTTGAATCAGTCGATACGAAATCACCCAAATCTGTGCATGTTACATATGTCCACTGACGCACTGTTTAACACATAATTTGCAATTAATTTAAGTTTTATTAAACTATTTTATATAATAAAAGATTGTATGGGATGTGGGGGTGTGGTGGGGTTGACCTCAAAACCACACGAATTAGCAAAGAGTTAGGAATGTCTTCTCTAAGCCCTCACAGAGAATAGCGATCCCAACCCTAACCTAAACTAGTAATGGAGTAAAGGACGACATACTTCCGACCCCTTCCTCGGAGTGCCATCGGGTGTCCTGTAAGGCCTTAATCGCGTTCTCGTACTTAAAGTCGAGGCACTCGACACTTCCGCTCAATTTGTTGTAGAGCTTGACGTAGCGGTCGAGCGCCGGCAGAGACTTGTCGCCCACTATTCGGCACACGTTATCAATGCTAAACTATATACGAGTAAAACAAATTGGTTTTAAATTTAATTGATTAGGTGTTGAGCACCGGTAGACTTACGTTTCCCCTGCCGTGGTACTGGACCTGTACGGCCGCTGTCGACACCAAATCCATGACAAGAGTGGAGACGTCATTCTTATCGGTGCCGTTGAGTGCATCGCAGAGATTGAACTTCTTCTCCAATGTCTTCCAACCCTCGGGTGTATTCAACTGCTCGGCCAAAGCAGCCGTCACTTCCCTAAAGTCGTCGGCACACGTCTGACCTAACGATTGGCTCACACTTTCCAAATATTGCGGACAGTTGGCCGTCGCCTGGACGGGTGCGCTCGAGGCGATGGCACCGGCGACTAAATGCGGGTATTTTTCTCTCAGAAATGCGGCCAAAGTTCCCGCATATGAACCGCCGAATGCTATCCATTTGCTGCCATTGAGTGACTTTTGAGCCGTTAAATACTCTATAAAGTAGGCCGAGTCCTGTAGTGCCTGTGCGGAGGTCAGGTACCTCAAGTTTTCGATACTCATGTCCCTATTCAATAAATTATATTATATAAGTTATCATGTACACTGTACATTGTACAGTATAATCAATAGTTATTAATCTATATAATAGTTTGCAAATGCATTATATAATCCCTACTCTGTTGGGTGCGATTGGCCGTAGTATCGGTGCTCTAATTCAATAGTGAGAGCCTTATACTTCTTGGCCCACTCGGCCATCATCCCGAGTTTGGTCGTATAGCCAGTGGCGGCGCCCTCTCCGCTCAACATTAGGAATACCGGACCCCCTTTGGAGTAGTACTCGTCGTTTATGTAATAGAGCTGTGATTTCGACATAAATTGATTAAATATTTAGTTCAGAAATAAATTACAAAAACTATTGCTTTGATTGCAAACCTGTTTCCACGTTCTGGTGTCCGTCGGATCGAAATGGTTTAACCGCTGCTCAACCCAAGCCGACGGCACCGGACCCACGGGGTTCTGGACGAACAGCGGCGGTCTTAGCATTGCTTTGCGACCGACCGGACGCCCGCCGAACAGTTTCGGTGCGCTCTCTATGTGCGCCACACTTAGGGCTAGTATTACACAAAACAAGTTATGCATTGTTTTATTGACTGACTATTTATGATTGAATAAAACTTTTGATTTCTCCACATTATATAGTGTTTTAGCAAGAACAAATTAGATTTATTCATATCTCATTTGATTTCTTTACTCTTATCTATCGCGTACTGTATTAAAACATTAGGTGCGTTACAAATGTACTGAACAAATCTAATTGGAATGGATATGAAAAGTTTTATCTATGTATTAAGCATTATATTCACAGAATATAATTGATATGCTATTTGTACTAAAATTGTTGCTTAATATTTTCGAAATTTAATAGCATTTAACAATATACCATTTTAATTATAATTTAAATTTATTGATTACAAAATCAAACCGAAATCATTAAAATCAAATTGCCACAAAATTCAAGTAGAATTTAACAGAATCTATCTCATGTGATAAATATAACCAAGTTGATTTTTAAATTATATTGCATTCTATTTAGACCAATAAAATCTGGTTATCAATACTTAATTAGCGATTCCGGAGACCCTATGATCTTTTACTCTGTACGTACAGTAAGACCTGTTTACAAAAATACAGTATCAATCAAAAACCATCTAGTTACACAACTCAAAAATATAGAAATTACTTATAAAAATAAAGCTCAACAAAAACGGCGTTTAACTTAAGAGTTATTATCATTTCATTATTACATGAGATTTGATTGTTATTAAGAAAGAATTTAATGATAAAATTTCATCTATTTAACAATTAGTATACAATCAAAAAAATAATTCTTGCTAGATTCGTTGATCTGAATTCATTGCTGATTGATATTTAAAACAACATTCTAATTTTTATTATTAAATAAAATAAAATCAGATTTTGTTTTAGAAAAAGTTTTAATGCATATAAATTTTATAAATTACATAGATTTACATAAACATGATGAATTTGTTTTAAATTAAAGTTATACAATGGGTAAATAAGATAAATATTCGATTTAAATTAGTAAGCATGGTGATTTTACTTAGTCGTGTTTGAGAAACTGATCCAAATACTGCAAAATGACTGTCCGGGCGCGGAGTAGCGCTTCGGGATCTTCGGGTGCGGACGGCATGAGATCAGCGCAATGTGAGGTCCCGTTGATTACTATAGCCTTCGAGTCCTCGTTGACGCTCTCGAGAACACCCAACGCATGCCAGGGATCGCCCAAACCGTTCGAAAAGACCACTTTCCGCACATCTATAGCAGAGCCGCCGTAGAAGTTGTTGTGGAAGTCGACCGACTCTTTCACTAACTCGGCGTTAAATTGCGGGCCGAATATGTCGGCGCACCGTTGGTAGTAGAAATCGGCCGGTGCGTACGGCCCGAATGGTTGGCTCTTCGCATCAGTGGTCACAAAATCACCCAAATCTGTGCATGTTACATATGTCCACTGACGCACTGGTTTTCATAATAATTTTAAAATTAATTTAAATGTTATTTAATTATTATATTTAAGGCATTGTATGGGAATGTAGGCGAAAGGTGTGGTCGGGTATGTCGTCTAAAGCTCCGAATTGGCAGAGAATTAGGAATAATCTTCTCTAAGCCCTCACACGGAATAGGAATCCCAGTCCTAACCTAAACTAGCATTCGGTCTAAACGAGTGAATACCTCCGACGATGTCCTCTGAGTGCCATTGGGTGTCCTGTAGTGCCCGAACAAAGTGCTCGTACTTGACATCTATGCACTGGTCCTCCGCTCCGATCAACGCGTTCTTCAGCTTCACCAACCGGTCGAGCGCCGGCAGAGACTGGTCGCCCATTATTCGGCAAACCTTATCGACATTACTCTATGTGTGTATTGGAAACAAATTAGTATTAAATTCATTCGGCGCTCAGCACCGGTTACTCACGGTATTGCTCTGTCCGTTGTACTGGACCTGTCCGGCCACTAACATGAATATATTGCTGACGAAATTGTAGACATCTTTCCTATCGGTGCCGTTGATTGGATCGCAAAGACCGAACTTCTCCTGCAATGTCTTCCAGCCCTCGGGTGTCTCCAACTCCTTCGTGAGCGCAGCCGTCGCTTCTCTGAAGTCGTCGTCACACGTCTGGCCTAACACTTGACTTACAGTTTCCAAATATTGTGGACAGTTAGCCGTCGCCTGGACGGGTGCGCTCGAGGCGATAGCACCGGCGACTAAATGCGGGTATTTCTGTCGGAAAAATGCGGCCAAAGTTCCCGCATATGAACCGCCGAATGCTATCCATTTGCTGCCATTGAGTGACTTCTGAGCCGTTAAGTACTCTATAAAGTAGGCCGAGTCCTGAAGGGCCTGTTCGGAGGTCAGGTACTTCATGTTTTCGATACTCAGGTCTCTGATTAATAAATTATATATTATATTATATAAACATTTCTATAATAGTTTGCAAATTCATTGTAAGTTATAATCCCTACTCTGTTGGGTGCGATTGGCCGTAGTATCGGTGCTCTAATTCAATAGTGAGAGCCTTGTGCTCCTCGGCCCACTCGGCCATTTGCCCGACTTGGGTATACAGGCCAGAGGAGGCGCCCTCTCCGCTCAACATTAGGAATACAGGTCCGCCTTCGGAGTGGTATTTATCGTCAATGAAATAACGCTTTGATTTCGACATAAATTGATTAAATATTTAGTTCAAAAGTGAATACAAAAACTATTGCTTTGATTGCAAACCTGTTTCCACGTTCTGGTGTCCGTCGGATCGAAATGGTTTAACCGCTGCTCAACCCAAGCCGACGGCACCGGACCCGTGGGTTCTTGGTTAAGCACCGGCCGCCTTAACATGCCATTGAGGCCGAGTGGACGGCCGCGAAAGGACCGAAAGGGTGCGCTCTCTATGTGCGCCACACATATGACTAGAATTGCATAAAACAAATAATGCATTGTTTTAGCGATTATATGAATTAAACAAAACTTTTGATTTCTCCACTTTATAAAGCATTTAAGCAAGGTCAAATATTGCTCATCATATCATATCTCAATTGCTTTATTTTGATATTCTTTTTGCACTATTGGTATAAGTTAACATTATTACCATGAACAGTGTTGCACATTTCAGATAATTTTTAAGAAGAATTCTATCGTTATTAATGTAAAATTAATCAAAATTTGTGCGAAATCCTAAAAACTATTCGTATATATCGTTTACTTAAAGATAATTTTCAAGATTCCTTTACTGAGTTTAAAATTTACAACATATTACTAACTTTTACTTTTTTGCGTACAAAAATGTTACTTGCTAACTAATACTCAAAAATAATGATGAATAAGTCTGTGTTGATCAAGTTCAATATTATTTTAAAAGTATTTTGTTGTGAATGAAGAAGTTCAAATTTTATGTTTATTTTTTTAACTCAACTCATCTATAATTGTAATCATGTTTATGAATTAGTTTTGTTTGTTAAAGAACAGCATATAAAATATACAAGTATATATGGCACAATTGTGCCAAAGTGTGCACAACTGACCATGAACAATTAAAATAATTAATCTTTATTTATGTGCAATTAATATTTGATGAATTTGCAATGACTAAGTTATTTGCTTTAATTTAACAAAATCTATATACCTGTACATGTAACTTTCATGTAAATTTCATATTTTTTATTTGTGAATTGTAATTCTGACAGTAATCAAACAGTTCATACTTACTCAACATTTACATTTGATGTATTAAGTCGTTTGTTGTAAATTATGCAGCATACTATAAATATACTGTTTTAATGTTTATTTTTATTGAATTAATATTATAAAATAAAATTAATAGAAATTATTTGTATCTACGTTAATTTATTATATTTTGTTTTAAGTAGTGCATTAGTTATTTTATTTAGTAATATCATTGTAATAGTTAGATACCTTGTTTCGGCTAAATGTTAATATAAACTTGTTAAATACTTTTAATTATAAATGATTATATTTATAAATTATACTAAAATAAAAATTGATATTCTTTTTGCACTACACAGTATTGCGTACATTTAGCACAGTATGTTTTCAATTCATATTATATGATAGTTTAGTAAATGTACATGCTTCAAGTGCAAAAAAATTATCGATAAACTATAGATATTTATTTATTATAACTTAATCCTGCAAAAATATTAGATAAAATAATTTGCGTTAAATTATTAATTTTAAAAATATCCGAGTTGTAATATACTAATAATTTATGTTTTATAAAATACACCTTGATATTTATTATAAACCTACCTTGGTTCATCTAATTGATTGGGCCAGTTGTCTTGGCCGGGTATTATTTGTAAAGTTAGTAAACTGTCAATACTTATTTCCTGTTTAAAAACCAAACTTTAGCACAAGTTGTAAAAGTTACATGGCAGCAATTTTATGGCATGCTTATTGTTAGACTAAAACAAGTCATTCTCTTTCACCATGTACGTTTAACTTCTAAACTACGTACTATTACGGTAAGTTATGATAATTTTTAGCGTTTAAACGTCAAATTAGAAGCGCCTTATAGCAATATAGCATGGTTATTTAATCAAATATAGAATGACTACAGAAATTGGGTTTTTATTCATCGCTCAAAAACTTCTCTAAAAAAGTCATTATAAGAGCCTTCGCGTCGATGAGGGACTGCGGGTCACCCGCCTTGAGGTCGACCATATCGGCGCCGTGTGCTGTGCCGTTGATTAGAATTGCCGGCGACTCGTCGTTCAAGTCCTTGAGTACACCCAACGCACGCCAGGGATCGACCGAACCGTTTGCAAACACGACTTTCCGCACTTTACCGCCAAAAACCTTGTTCTTGTAGTCGACCGACCCTTTCGCTAATTGGGCGCTAAATTTCGGGCCGAATATGTCGGCGCACTGTTGAACGATAATTAATAATAACTGTTTGCGCGAAAACTGCCGATAATTGTCTCTTCGATTCGTGAATCGCAACAACGTTTAGCCGAAAGTCAAAGCCAAAGCGCTCTAAAGGCCGATCCTCTCCGCCATCTCCGGCCCCACTCCGCGGCCACTCTTTCCTCGCATTTGACTGCAATTTACGAGAAATTTATTTCTTTTCAATTGATTTGAATCTGATTTTCGGTTTCAATACTAAAACTCAATTAAGTTTAGAGTTTATTACTGTATAGTCTGTATAAGTTATGAACTATTCCTATGAATGCCTTAGAACTCATACCAACTAATACCAGACGTCACAGAAAGGGATTGGCATAGAAAATAACGTTGTAAAATACAAAATGTTTATATTGCATGCAATTCAAGAGTCAATACAAATAGCTTTAAAAATAATGCAATGCATGAATTTGCAAGTAACAACACTACCATGCTATTTTCTATGAAATTAAGCGCGATTTATAAAAATTGTTATTAAGGCATTCATAGAACTATTCTATACTATACTATACACTAAATACAGTATAAATTCTCATTTTTAAAATTCAATTCTTTGCAAGTTTTCGAAAAGTTTTTTCTTCCGTTCGAATAAATCGATTGAATCTAATGTTTGCATAAATAGTGAGAAATAACTAAACAATAAATAATTCCCAAATTGTATGTAAATTATAGAATGTATTAAACAATTAAATAAAAAGAAATTTTTTTTTCTTATTTCAAACAAATATTAATAATTTATTCATTTGGTGTGAATTAAATTTATACAGTTTTTACTCATAAATAAGTATAACTCATTATGAGTTATAATGTTTATTTATATTTCACATTTAAAATAACCAAGATTAAAAACTGTTATAACTTGCACTGATACATAACTTATACATCAATGCTTAGCAATAATTTCTTTTAGAATGAACTGTGTAAAGTGGGATTAGGAATCGTACTGCATTCTAATATACAATGTACAAATAGTGAATTTTACGTATTAACCAAGTATAAATTAGGATATGCAGTATCTTTTCTGCGACTTCACTGTTTAACTTATATTTATATTTAAACATTTCATTTAATTGAGAGCTTATTGTTAGTTTGTTTAAACTTGTTAGAAGTTATATTTGAAAAACTGTCTAAATCTCGATTCGATTCAATATGTCTGCAAACATTCAATTGGTTTTCGTCTTTGCTTTCGGTGTAGTCTTCGGTGTAGTGTTTGCGCGAAAACTACCGACAATTGTCTCATCGATTCGTGAATTTTGCCGAAAGTTTAGCCGAACGTCGAAGAGAGCGGCAAAGAGTGACTCTTTTGGCGATCGGTTCTGCGATGACATATGCGTTGAGTTATTGAGTTATTTATGTTTTGCGGACCGAATACGTCTCGAATTGGTGTCCAAACGCTTCCGAAGATGTGTTCATCAAAAACAACGCAAACTATCGATTGACAGGAATTTGGCCAAAAAGTTGAAGATATTGTCTGAAGACATGGATATAAAGCCGATTAAGAGACTGCTCGAGAAGTACCGACACGTTTCGCAAATTGATTTGGACTTCACTTTCGTCTATATCTTGAGTTCGAGTCATAAGAATTGTAATCAAATTTTTGATTCAATTACTGAAATCAACAAAAATGTGACGAAAATTCGCTGTAATTTCAATGCAATCGATGCGCAGACAATGAAAGCGTTTTTCCGTACATTTCGACAGCAATTGCAGTCAATTCACTTCAATCCGTACTTCAGATCCGAGGCATTGAAAGCGTGTTTTGTCGCGAATGTGAGTCAATGTCCGAAACTCTCGGATTTATATGCCGTCAGAAACGAGAAGTTCGGTCCGAATCTAGACATCGATTTGAGAAATGAATTGATTTTCGCAAACATTTGCCGAAATGTCGTACTGTATGTGGATTCGACTAATTACGAGACAATCGCCGCTGTGTTCACCATGTACAATTCGTCGATAACTAGTGTTGAACTAATAATTGTCGACTGGATATACGAATTGTGCGTCAGTCGCCTCATCGATGGTCTGAACGCGATGTCGGGTCTGAAGAGTCTGCGAATCGACATTTCGCGCGACTATGACTGCAATTTCTACCCGAATGCCGCGCTTCTCATATCGGACCGAATCACTAGTTTCGCGTTTAAGTTCGACTGCAATGTGGATGAGTCCACAGACAAAGTGTTTGCGTTCGCGGCGGCGATGCCCGCATTGAGACGCCTCGAGATCGACGACGTGTGCGTCGAATGGCTTCACGACTACGAACTGCGCGAACCTTTCGACTGTTGGCCGCAATTAACACATTTGACGCTTAAGTTTGATATCCTTCGTCTCCACAACACGTTTTTCGCCGCAATCGACGCCCGTATGCCTCGACTACAGGCGCTCGCGATTCGCGCCAAACTATGTCCGCTGTCCTTCGCGTCTGCATTCGATTCGTTAGCGAAACTACCGTTCCTTCAGTCGCTTGCAATTGATTGCGTGAATTGGACGGACGACTCAATGATCGACTTGTGTTCACTCAATGCTCGCGTTTCGCACTTCATGTCGAACTCGAAATGCATTCGTTCTGTCGATGTCCCCAATATTCGTATTAAGTAATTCTCAAACAATTTGTTCTCTAATTTGATTTTAACCCCAATTCTAATACACTGTATAATTATGTGAATTTTTACTATATTTCTAGCTCATGTAGTTTTGCAATGTTTAGTTTAAAAGATAATATTTGTTCTGTATTTTGTTTTTTATACAAATTCTAATATTATATTAATTTTTACATTTACATCGAATAAAATACAGTATATTTTAATTGTTTTAAACCTATTTTGTTAATCACTATAATAGTACACAGTCTATTTATATTTTTTTTATTTTGTCAAGAATAATATTTAAAACTATTTTGTATATAATTTATCATAATTTGAATGTTGAGAAGAAACTTGAATTGCAATCATCAGTAGATCAGTGAAATGAGCAGTGTAAATTCCAAGATTAATACTTTTTATTTGTCAAAAATAATTCCGTTATAAACAAAACAAATAGTTTTTGTATTATATTTCGGAAAAGTATTTCTAAAATGAATTACAATTTCTTACAATTCAAGCGTTAATTCGATTCAAAACAAAAACTAATTGAAAATAATTGACGAAAACGGAGACAAAAATCAAAGCGAAAACAAATCAAAAATAATATAAGTTTTAAAACTTAAGAATAAAATTAATTAATTTCAAAAATACATTACAAAACAAGAAATATTAAGCATGGTTAAATAATATTTGAATTTGACATAAATTATGGAAAAAAATACTAAAAAACAAAACATTATACGAAAAGCTAAATAATTGTTAGACTAATCGACAAAACAATACAAACATTGCGTAAAATTAGACATTATTTGCGAACATTTAAAACGAATAAATAAATTAGTTTTTGTTTTACACTTATTATCACAAAATATATAATAAATTAATTTGTTTTTCGAAATTATTTTTTGCATTTGAGACGAGATATTGAGTACAGAATTAGTATTGTATTAGTGATAGAAATGAAAACAAATTTCAAAACAATTTAATCGAAGTTTTGATGTTATTTTGGGGTAAAAGTCAATTAGATTTTAGATTTCATCCAATGATTAGTATTTTTGTATATTTTTTGTGAGAATCAAACAAAAAGTTATTGTTTTTAGAATAGAATTCAATTACAGATTAATTATTTGATCAATTGGTTAGTGTTTTTAGAATTTTGCTGTTTTTTCGAATAAAATATGTAATCAAAGCATAAAATTCACATATTTTTCGTGCAATAGTCAAGACGTATGCCATGCGATCGTCGGGTGCCGTAAGCGCCGATACATTCAATGCGCTGTAAGAGTAATAACAAAAAATGAATTAATGGTTAGTTTTAAATATTAATTATAAAATTCGGTTCGTATTTTACAATAAGTTTATTGTAAATTCAGATAAAAATCAATTCTTTTAAAACATTTCTTCAATTTATGAGTTCTTCACCAAAACTGCGGCAAAAAAAACACAATTATTTTAAATCAAAAATCTAGTCCTCATTCTCCTCCCCGTCCTCTTCATCCTCTTCCTCCTCGTCCTCCACCTCCTCGTCCTCTTCGGCCTTAGTTTCGGAACTTTCCGTCGCATTCGGATCGATATTATCGTCTAAACTATCAATCGGTTCATCGGATTCTTTCGTCACTTCATCGCCGACTTCGACATCCATTGAATTGTCGGCTTCGGTGTCGCCGTCGGCGCCGATCTCACGGATTGTCTGCTTTTCATCGATTTTCTCGGTTTTCGAGAACAAGAGTTCGTTTAAATCGATTTTCTGGCCCTTTATCTCAAAGAGCTTATCGATAGGGATATCAATCTTTTTTCCGCCTAATGTCAGGCATTCCTCAACAGTCGTCACTTCACTGACCAACTCGTCGATGACCTCTCCGTCGGCGGCGACCGCTTCCGGCCGCGACTCGCCGTTCACTACTCTATTGCTATTGACAGTCGGTTCGGACGAATCAGACATACCTTCCGGGCCATCGGCGTCGCCGTTCTCTATAGTGATGTCCTCTTCGAGTTTCAAAAAGCTAAGGACAGTGTCGTCATCACTGGCCAGCGATAGGTCTTCGAAGTCCTGATCGTCGACACAAAACAAAGCATAAAAACAATTAATATTTCCAAACAATTATTCTCAACAACTCATCAGTTGTAGAGATGTCTCACAAATGGCTTATTTCGGCAAAAACTAAGTACTAATCGATTGAATCTAAACAAGGAATCAGTCAATTGATAGCACCGGTGGGTTCGGGACGTAAACTATGATTCATATGAGTCATAATTTCTGAGTTTTAGTGAAAGTGTTGCGGAATTAAGCCATTCATCGCTCGCAGTGCTCAGTGTTCGAGCGGTTCTGGTGGTACGGGTGCGCTGTAGACATACCCCGCAGTACTGTTCGTCATTGAAGAACTGGGGCGGAAGTGCAATAGTACTGTTGTTGCGCTTCTTGCACACAGTCCTCATCAGCTCCTTCTCGACCTCATGGCCCGGTTCGGTGATGTCGATGGCCTCGTAGTTCACTCGAAGCGAATCCAAGAGCATCTGTGCCCTCTGCTGGTGCTTCTTCACCTGCAATCACCCAAAACACACCACACGTTAACCAAACACTCGAAACACACGGATATTGTCTGCCATTTGCGGCGAAAGCGACGGAAAGAGCAAACGATTGCAGTTTTCAATCGTTGTATTCAATACCTCTTTTGAGGCCGAAATGCCGGATATGAGTACTTTTATGACCATCTCTTCCGCCGATCAGTTGATCCGAACTATGTTTTTGTCAAATGAGTGCAAAAATCAAAACAAAAAATTGGATTTTAAGCCGAAATTTGTTTTTTAATTTCAATGCAATGTTTGTCTGTTTGTGAGGAACGGACGCGAAGTATATAAACAATAATAAAACGGATTTCTTATTAATGGCAACGCCTTTGACGACATCTCATATAAACATTCAGTTTACATCAGGCGTAACATCGACCGATGCTTTTGTACCTTTTTATCACCAAATTTGCGTTCAGTTTGTTGTCTTAAAACGTTTGTAATTTGTTTGATACAAAGCAAGCATTTTTGCATTCAAATCACGAATACCTGTGCGCTTAGCACTGATATGATATGCTTTGGGATTCTGTAAAGAATTTTGTCACTACTTGTGCACAGGAAGGCTACGATGAGACAGTGAGTGAGAGGAACGGGAGGTTACTGTAGGAACGGAGTGACGAGAGAGCGCTATAACCAAAGTTTAGATCTAATCCAAACTTTTTTGTCGTCAACTGATTGTGTAGTCAATGAGTACTTTCCGATACAAAACAATTCGACATTTCTTATGAAAACTTTCGTACAATTCAAGCGCCGCTAATGTCTCGCAATTCGTGCGATTTTAACCAAAATTTAGACGAACTTCGATTCAGATATCTTTTTAATCACCTCGATTGTACATGCTATTTTTATAAGCTTATTTTTGAAATCGCTGCTATAGTGCTATAGAATAATGTGGAAAATAATTAAATTGTTTTTAACATAATAAACTTGATAAACATTGATAACATGACAACTAACATGATAAAACAATCAACAGTCGATACTACAAATATAATGCATAACAAAAGTAACCTTAAACTAGGTTTCCGTAAAGCACTGCTAAATCGCTACAAATACTTATTTAATTTAACTATTTATTCACTAATGTTTTGCTCGCAGTTTAACATGCTTATTTTTATAAAAACCAATTTTAATTGCTATAAATTTTGCAATAAAGATTGATGTAACTTGATTAATTTTAAAAAACATTACAAATTAGTTTAAACTAAACACTTATTTGTATTTTTGAAGATAAAACTAATTTTCAATGATAATTTAATGCATTTGAAATACAGTATCATGTGCAATATCTATCGCATAGATTCTAAATATATTGTATATCAGGTTTACTGCATATTAAAAACAATTAGTAATTCAGTTACACAAATTATAATTGTAATATAATTGTACATGCAACAATTATTTTATATACCGTATAATTCGGCGAATTGTTGGCGACTATTAATCGAAATACTGAACGACGAGAGAGAAAGAGTGCATTTAATTGGCATTCGAGCGCCTCTTTAATGCAAATGTAATGATTGCGCGAAATCTTGCAATCCTTGCCCTCACTCGCAGTAAATATACTCTACACTACAGTAATGCAATGCAATGTACGGAACAATTATTACTGCAATTCGAAAAACTGCGGTTCCGTCTCTCAAACGGCACTGTTTGACATCAATTCATATTTACGACTAAAATAACTCCGACTGAGCATGGTGAAATGATGAAATCGCTCGTTTCCAACTGCCCGCCCCGCCTACCTTGATACTTTCTAGACACTTAGCATCATATTTACGACTTGTGTTCTACAGTATTATGTGTTTCACTCGCTTTCGAGTTATGCCATTCGGCTCTCTTTGACTCGCATTCGGATAACAAGATTACGCTTTACTCGCCTTCCGATTGTTCGGAATATTACTTCTTTTTCACTTTATTCGCTCGAATTACTGTCAAAGAGCGCCTAAATTATTGCTACCAAAGCAACGATTACTAAATTGAATGCTTAGCTTTACACTGCACTCAAAACGTCGGCTCAATTTTACAATTTACTAATTTTTGTTTAACATTTGGACTAAAATATGTAGCATTCGTTATTTTACATAAATTATAATTTCGATGTAATATTACATATAATTTCACATGTAAGTTTGTAAAATTACAAGAAATAATGCAAAATTGAGAAATGCTTATTAGCTCATTTATTGCTAAAAATATACAAATATTGTTTAAACATTATTTTATTTATTTAGTTTAAAAATAAATAAAATTAATAGATTATTACGTTTTCAAATGAATTAATAATAAAAACAAAAGTTCTTGTACCATATTTATATTTATTTTTAAATATTTAATTTAGTTTTTTTACTTATTTATTTCAAAAAACTCAAATTCTTTAAACAATTATCATTTAAACAATTAATAAATTGTATTTTTTTGTAATTAAATTATTATTTAGTACTGCAAATGTAAAAATATTTCAATTTTAGCAGTTTTATTTTACAGTGCTATTCAGTGCCATAGCAGTTTATTCATTTTGTAAGATAAATAAAAATTTTTGTAAAATTACGAATATTACGTGTAATTTTACAAAGATTAGAATGCTAAAAATATGTGATTTTTTTATGAAATTGATTGCTTCTCTCGCTTGCAATCGACAGCTTTCTGACCGACCGCTCCTCGGCTATGATTGGCTGAAATGTACTGTACAATCGGGAAGCATTCCGCTCTGTCAGAACTTTTTACATGCTAATGTGATGAAATGCTAAGAATAAGCTTTGCGTTTAAATCGCATTCTTGTCTTTGCATTCATTGCTTAACTCGTTATTCGCGAAAAACTATTGGCATTTAAACTCAAATTAAATACATTTTTTATTGAATTCATTTAAATTTTTAAAATATTTTTTGAATAAATTGTTAAAACTTTTAGATATTTTGTATTTGCAATCAATGTTTTACTCGTTTTGATGATAAGTTTTCCCATTAATTGAACGGAAAATTAATAAAGTTTTGCAAACAATTCGAATCGAAATGTATAGCAAAGACTCGTTCAGTCGCTTCGACGGCGACTATGTCTGCGAAGAAGTGCTCCAATACTTGCCATTAGAGGACAAACTGCGCTTCGAAGCGGTGGCCAAACAGTGGCGAACAAGTGTTTACCGAAAACAATACGAATTAATAATTTATAAAAATATGATTTTGTACTCAAATCAAAGCAAATGTTTGCAAAAAGCAATCAATTTCTCGAAATTCATAGCATTACTACAAAAGTGTCGATTCCTCCGAAGACTAGACATTAGTCACAGAATTACATTCGCGTCGTATAAGCAGATAATGAGCGCTATTATCGACTTCTGTCCGCAACTGACGGAAATCGGCTTCGAATTCAACGCATTGAGCGACGAATGCGTACAACGATTTGCGCTGAAATTCGGTCCACAATTGAAATCAATTCGCTTCTACTCATCGCGAGCGACGGTATCGGCGAAAGAAGTGCTGATTTTGCGTTTGTGTCGAAACTTACGGCGCTTTCCGACCAATCGGTTGTCGGATATCGTCGTTCGGAATCGATTCGAACTCTTCGGCAAAAAGTTGCGTAAATTTAAACTCAATTTCCGAGTCGACGACTACGCGGAACACATCAACCGATTCGTCGATCACTACGCGAACCGATTGACGCATCTCTGCCTCTATATGTCGAACAGTCAGTCGGGAAACGCAGTCAATGTTCTGCTAAACAGTTTACCGAAAATCGCGACTTTAGTTGATTTGCAAATCACTTATCCGAGCGAAACGATTAACAGTGTATTCGTCGAACAGTTGGCGCGAATCGGTCGCGAGTGCCGACAGTTGCGCCGCTTTTCGCTGCGAATCAGTTACCGAACGCTCGACATATGGAGAGTTGAGTTGCTTTCGGAGATAATCCGAAACTTCGCGCAAATCGAAAGACTCGAACTAAAAATGCCGATTCAGTCGACGTTCGGACTAATGGCCCAAACGTTTGCCGATTTGAAGCGATTAACGCATTTAGAGCTCAATAATCGCCACTCGAATGGCATAAACGACTCGTTCTTCGCGCACATCGACCGACACTTACCGCGTCTGCAGTCGCTGTCGATATTCAGAGCAAACGTATCGGCGATTGGATTGCAATCCCTTTCGAGACTAAGATTTCTGCAATACTTCCGAATCGATCGAAATGAACAGCAATTGAGTGCAGAGTTTGTGCGCGAATTGACCGATAAGTGTCCGAAAATACGTAAACTTTTATTGCATTCAGTTGATTGAGTTTCTCATTCAGTGTCTCTCGGCTTAACACAACTTTTACTTTAAAACAAAAACTAATTTATTTATTTGTTTTAAATGTTCGCAAATAATGTCTAATTTTACGCAATGTTTGTATTATCGATTAGTCTAACAATTATTTTGCTTTTCTATTAATGTTTTGTATTTTAGTAATTTTTCCCATAAGTTATGTCAAATTTAAATATTATTTAACCATGCTTAATATTATTTTGTTAGTGTATTTTTGAAATTAATTGATTTAATTCTTAAGTTTTAAAACTTATTGTATTTTTGATTTATTTCGCTTTGATTTTTTTCTCCGTTTTCGTCAATTATTTTCAATTAGTTTTTGTTTTGAATCGAATTAACGCTTGAATTGTAAGAAATATTTAATTCATTTTAGAAATACTTTTCCGAAATATAATACAAAAACTATTTGTTTTGTTTATAACGGAATTATTTTTGACAAATAAAAAGTATTAATCTTGGAATTACAGAATTACACTGCTCATTTCACTAATCTACTGATGATTGCATTTCAAGGCTGCTTTTAACATTTTAATTGTGATAATTGATTTAAAAAATAGTTTTAAAAATTATTCTTGACAAAATAAAACAAAAATATAAATAGACTGTATATTATTAATTAAAAAAAGGGTTAAAATAACAAAAATCCATTGTATTTTATTTGATATAAATGCAAAAATTAATATACAATTGTATTAGAATATAAATATAAATTGGGCTATAAATATAGTAAAAATTCACATAACTATACAATTTAGTAGAATTGGGGTTAAAATCAAATTAGAAAACAAATTGTTTGAGAATTACATATAACGAGTATTGAAGACAACGAGAGAACGAATGCGTTTGGAGTTAGCGATGAATTGCAGAACTAGTGAGACGTCTATAGGAGTCATATCGTAGACAATTCGGTTCACATCGAACCTAACTGAGTGCAGGAACGGTAGTTTCGCCAACGACTCGAATACGTGTGCGAACGACAACTTTCCCAAATCGGCCCTAATATCGAGCACTTGTAGTCGAGGCATACGAGCGGCGATTGTGTCGAAAATCGAGTCGTAGGGCACCAGACCTCCAAACTTGAGCTCCAAATGCTTTAATTGCGGCCAACAGTCGAACGGTTCGCGCAGTTCGTAGTACTCAGAGAAGTCTTCGGAGTCACCCCTCAGATGACGATTAATGTCTAAGCGCTTCAACGCCGGCATCGCTTTGAGGAATGCGAGCAATGATGACAACTCCTCGTTGTAGTCATACAGACACAACATCCCAAACCAGACCAATCGGTTGTGTTTGGGCGCGAGTCGGGTCAGTGCTCCCACCAACGCTTGGGCGCACCCGACGTCTGTGTCGAAGATTTCAAAATATTTGAGTTCCGACAACGCGTTGAGACCATCGATGAGCCGATCGACGCACAACTCGTCGAACACATCGCACGCTATCAGTCGGATGTCAATGAGGACCGACTTGTTGTGCGCGAAGGCGGCGGCGATTAACTCGCTATTACTGCTCTTCACATAGAGTACAACACTTCGGCAATTGGTGGCCAGAATCAAGTCATAGAATAACGCGAAGTCCAACCCCTCGTTAATCACCTCATTGGTAAAGGCAAATAAAACCAAAAGTTTCGGACATTCGGCGACATTAGCGACAAAACACGCTTTCAATGCCTCGCATCTGAAGTACGGGTCGAATATAATTAATTGCAATTGCGGTCCAAATGCGCGGAAAAACGCTTTCATTGTTCGCTCATTAATGAGACTGAAATCGAAGATAATTTTCGTTAAATTTTTGTTGATTTCAATAATTGAGCGAAAAATTCGTTTGCAATTGAAGATCAGATTCTTATCACTCCATTCGCTGTAAGGAGTCGTAAAATCCAAATCAATTTCCGATACGTTTCGGTACTTCTCGAGGAGTCTCTGAATCAGCTTTAAGTCCATGTCTTCCGACCATATCTTCAACTTTTCGGCCAAATTCTTGTCAATCGATAGATTGCATTGTCTTCGATGAACACATCTTCGGAAGCGTTTGGACACCAATTCGAGTCGTATTCGGTCCTCAAAACACAAATAACTCAATAACTCAACGCATATGTCATCGCAGAACCGATCGCCAAAAGAGTCACTCTTTGCCGCTCTCTTCGACTTTCGGTTAAACTTTTGGCGCAATTCACGAATAGATGAGACGATTGTCGGCAGTCTTTGAGCAATCATTACACCGAAGACTACAGTGAAAGCAAAGACTAAAACAAATTGAATGTTTGCAAACATTTTGAATTGAATCGAGATTTAGACAGTTTCACAAAAGATAACTTTTAACAAGTTTAAACAAACTAACAATAGAAATATTTCTATTATGCTCTCAATTGAATGAAATGTATAAATATTTGTATAAATAAAGTAAAGTTAAACTGATTTGAAGTCACAGAAAAATCTGACAAAGAAAAGATACAGTATAATACCATAATTTATACTTGATTAATACGTAAAATTCACTATATGTACATTGTATATTAGTATGCAGTACGATTCCTAATCCAACTTTACATAGTTCATTTTAAAAGAAATTATTGCTAAGCATTGATGTATCTTACTGTACAGTATATGTATAAGTTACAACGAAGTTTTTAATCTTGCTTATTTTAAATGGCCAATATATGCATAAACATTATGAGCAAAAACTGTATAAAGCTAATTCACACCAAATGAATAAATTATTAATATTTGTTTGAAATAAGAAAAAAAAATAATTTTTTATTTCATTAATACATTCTATAATTTACATACAATTTGGGAATTATTAAAGAATTTATTGTTTAGTTATTTCTCACTATTTATGCAAACATTAGATTCAATCGATTGATTCGAAAGAAAGAAAAGACTTTTCAAAAACTTGCAAAGAATTGAATTTAAAAAATGAGAATTTATACTGTATTTAGTGTATAGTATAGTATAGAATAGTTCATAACTTATACAGACTATACAGTAATAAACTCTAAACTAAATTGAGTTTTAGTATTGAAACCGAAAATCAAATTCAAATCAATTGAAAAGAAATTAATTTCTCATAAATTGCAGTCAAATGCGAGGAAAGAGTGGTCGCGGAGTGGGGCCGGAGTGGGAGTGAGTGGTCGGCCTTTAGAGCGCTTTGGCGTCTCTGAGGCGCTGTTCGACGTCTTTCCAATTGACGACATTCCAGATGGCCTTCACATAGTCGGGCCGGACGTTGCGGTACTGGAGATAGTAGGCGTGTTCCCACACGTCGATCCCGAACAGCGGCACCAGACCAGTGGTCGCGAGCAGCGGGTCCTGGTTAGGGCAGGCGTGCACTCGAAGCTTCTGCGACTGCGGACAGTAGCCGAGCCACGACCAGCCGCTGCCCTGCACTGCGACGGCGGCCGAAGACATCTGAGTCTTGAAGTTCTCGAACGAAGTGAACGACTCCTTCAGTGCGTTCATGAGATCGCCGGTCGGTTCACCGCCGCCGCCGGGCGACAGGTTCTGCCAGAAGATGGAGTGATTGATGTGTCCGCCGCCGTTGAACCGCAGCACCGGCTCCAGTGCTATCTGCGCCGACACGTCGTCTAATGCGAGGATTAGAGGCAAACGTTAGTACAGAATGTGTTAGACTTAGGCTTCGAGTGAATGTATGGACTGAAGGGTTGGACTGAAGGGTAGGAGCGCTTACTGGCACTGATGGCCGAATGGAGTTTGTCTTCGGCGACGTTGAGGTTGTTGACGTAGGTCTGGTGGTGCTTCTGGTGGTGGATCTGCATTATCTCGGCGCTGATCACCGGTTCCAACGCGTTGTAGTCGTACGGCAGGTCCGGCAGAGTGTGTTTGGCGCGCCGGCCGACCGCCGCTGCCGTCGCCAGACATCTGATTGCAGACAAATGGCGCAAATTGTTGATTAGACTCATCGTTGGATCAGATCTCGACGAAGAAGTGACTCTTTTTGCGATTGAAATCACGATTTGTTTGATTTGTTTTGATTACTGCAGACGAGTAGAGACCGACACTGACAGTGACGCTCGTTATTAATACATTCCTTAATATTTATTAAACAATTAATATACTATGCATTTAATGTTAAAAACATTTGTAAAATATAATTAATAAAATAAAATAAACATAATTATATTAGTATTAATAGTTTTTAATTAATTAATTAGTTTAAAAATATTTATGTAATTTTAAATCAGTTTTATTGTATAAATAGCAATACAAAACTTTTTGGAATCTTAAATTAAACGACCAAGGTAATAAAAATGATTCAATTTTAAATAATAAACTAAATTATTAATAAAAATATAAAACTTTTAATATCAAATTAAATAGATCTAGCAAATTAGCAATGTAAATTCTATAATTAATTAAATTTGGTGGTAAAAACATTTAAAATATACAAAAACGTAATTTATGTGTTATATCAAATATGACATTAATTTCAACAAAATGAAAGCAATTCAGTCCTATTTGTAACAGTAAAAGCTTAAAACAAAACTATAGTATATTGTAAACACAAAAAGCGAGTAACGAGTGTATGCATTGGGTCTAAAATGAGTGATAAAATGGTATTCAATCAAAACAAATGAATTTAATTGTGTTTTCGGTTAAACCCGTTATGACTATCGGCTGAAGACATACCCGAAGCGGCAATCAGTGGACGGAAGAGAATGGAGGAGAAGATGAAGAGCCAACAGCTGGAGGCCAACCGCCGCGAGAACATACTGGTGATGCGGCTCACGACCAAAGAGCAGGAGATGCAGGAGTACCTGGTCAGTGCTACCGTTCCGACCTACCAGTGCTCACTACACCACACACTCCCGGCCCAACACTCATCCCAATCCCCAATCTCTGGCCAAACATTCGCTCCGTTTTGGCCCAATTATGCCAATCGATGCGAACGGATGAGCAGTTGCATGGGTTGGCGGGACTGGTAGTCATGTGTTGAGTGCCAGTGCCAGCCCATGCATGTGCGGCCAATCTGTGATTCCGGCGCTAATGCGTGTCTTGTTTTGTACTCCGCTCTGCAGAACCAGATCCAGGAGCTGAAGCAGACTCAGGTGCCGACGAACGGTCAGCTGCAGAGCACACACATAGATCCGGCCATTAATCTGATGTTCGAGTCGATGAAGAAAGAGGTCGACTCTTCCCGAGCGAAGGTCGAAGAGATGCAGAACGAGTTGAGCGCTTGGAAGTTCACGCCCGACAGGTAGGGCCGACCGCACCCACCGATTCGCGCCTATAGTCTCGAAACTAATGTTTGTTTGCGATTCGTTTCGGTGCCGAACAGTACGACCGGAAAGCGATTGATGGCTAAGTGTCGGCTCCTATACCAGGAGAACGAAGAGTTGGGCAAAATGATAGCCACGGGTCGTATCGCCAAACTCGAGGGCGAACTCGCGCTGCAGAAGAACTTCTCCGAAGAGCTCAAGAAGAGCCAGTCGGGTGAGGCGTTTGGCGCGAAAAGTGGCCAAATTGTGGCCACTTTTGTGTTGTTAACTGTTTTCGACTTATCTCTCGTCTCGTGTTTCGGCCAGAAATCGATGAATTCCTTCTGGAATTGGATGAAGACGTCGAGGGAATGCAGAATACCATCTATTATCTGCAGCAACAGCTCAAGGAGTCGAAGGAAAAGTTGGCTAAATATGAGGCCAACGATCGACTACAGCAACAGTCGACGAGTGTCCGCAACAGTTCGGTCGCGACTGTCGACACGAATTCGATGTCGAATTCGAACCGAACGCTTGAGAGCAGTAGTAGTAGTACTAGTGATAGCCCGTCCCGAGTGGACGGCGCCGACCATACGAACAATGGCGCCTCAGCTGCGACGACGACTTCGGAACCGGTGGTGACGGCGAGCGCCGACAGCAAACAGATCGACAGCAACGGCACCGACACTGCGGGCGCGGACGCGGCCGACGAGTGCGTCGGAGATAGTGAAACACCGAATCATAACTACTTATCAAAATCAGTGCAAAAAACGACTAATAATTCAAATGATTTGAGTCATAAGCGGACGTCTTGTGTCGCCGAGTCTACTGAAGACCACGAGTTGGTCGTCGACGGCAACCACAGCGACGACAGCGAGTGTCGGCCGCCGGCCCTCAAAGTGGCGAAACTCAACAACTCGTCCGACAATATCAACAGCACGTCGTGTGCGGCTGACGACGACAACGACGGGTCGCCCACTGCCGGCGCCCGAGAGGCGGACGAAGACCTCGACGACTATCGCGTGATTTCGAACCATTTGTCGCCGAATCGCGACGTGTCGTCCAATTCTAGTGAAACACTGACTACTAATGCACTCAATCTGACCACTAATTTGATCGAAATTAACGGCCAATCGAATCAATAGATCCGTAGATTCGATGATTTGATGACAAAAAAGATTATCTTTTGTTTCGTTTTTGTCGTAAACTTCTCATCAATTATCGCATCAATCGATTCGAGTCTTTAAAACCGTTTCGACTCTTAATTTCGATTTAGGTTTTCCTCTCTTTTTCGCCATTTCTTTGTATTTAAATTCATTTGTTTTTTAATTTTCATTTTGTTTTTTGATTTGTTTCGCAATTTATTTCTCGAAAATGTTTTTTTTTAATTAAATTTATTTGTTTTTTAAATTAATTTCGAATACATTACAAATTACAGAATATTTGTATTGAAATACTTTTTATCGAAATTTCCGAAAAAAAAAACTTTAGATCTTAGTTATTGACGATTATTACCGATTATTACCCGAACCACCCAATTAGCAGCATGTACAAATGTACAATCGATATATTTTCGGTTTTGTCGCTAAACATATAAAAATTTCGTTTCGATTAGAAATAAATTGCATTTCTTCTCAACATTAGATGTAATGTATTTATTGCGTATATTCTTGTTATTCTCATTCTTATAGACGAAGAATATCGCGAATTGACTGTAATTTTATGCCATTTAATGCATATTTCAATTCCACCCAAACTTTCAATTAATACAAAATCCAATTAATCAATGTTTAGATGTTTCACAAAATTCAACTAATTTTCTCAAATGTTCTGTCAATTGATTTTTGCAATTTTCCTAATAATTTATAACTTGTTTATTGTTTTCTGTTTTTTTTCGATCGATTATAACAATCAAAACATTAATTTAAAAATATTTTTTTGAAATATTAATTATAATTTTGTGAAAATAGTATTTTGAAAAATCGAAAACTTATTTTCAATTCTAATAATTTTGTTTTGTTTTTGAAAATTAACTGAAAAAACCGAAAAAATATTTCATATATAAGAAGACTTAACACATGTTTAAAAATAATTAAATAAAGACTTTAATTGATTTTTTCAATTATTTTGTGATTCCAAACGAAGTTTTTATTTTTCATTTCAAATATATTTTCAATAATTCTTTTTTCAATTAAATTATGGAATGTATAGCAAAAATGAGTTTCGAAGTACAGAAATGGAATGCAATGTAAGATTTGAAAAGATTTTGTATAAAAACCTAATAATAATTGTTTTGTCAAAACAAACATCACTTGAATTGGACGGAAATTATTGTTCTGTGCAGTCGATCGGAAACATTGAAAATCGGATTTTTGTTCAAAGTTTACAAATAATTAAAAACTCGATTCTTATGTACAGATTTCGATGCGTGCGTGATATAAGCATGATTGTTTAATGCTTAAGTTAAAAATGATTAAAAACATGTATAAACTAGAAATGAGCTCAAAATCCAATCGAATATAAAAAGCGAATAAAAGTCGTGTTTTGCTTATGGCGTGAATAGCAGTTCCGTCGACCGCACGGCTAGATTCGTGTTCGGAGGCACTTGTCTTTATACTGTTTAGAATTAACAACATTTTGTCCCTTATATTAGATCTTTGCATAAAAAACTTGAGATTCGAATGCAATTGAAAATAATCAGTGATTTCACCACTAATTGCAAACATAATTCAAAAAAACACTAAAAAATATAAAATTCAGAAAACGGAGAGAAAGTGTCGAATAATCAGACCATTAGTGCAGATCATAAAAACTGATATAAATTTGTATGAATTATATGCAAAATAAACACTCATTCGAACGGCTCTTATAAACAAAACAAAGCGAACGCAACGGCAGTGAAGACGAGACTATTCCGGTGCCACTCGAGTAGCGCCCGGAGAGGACTGGGAGCCGAAGAGGTCAGTTGCGACGGAACTCCTTCGCCGACTTTGAATTCCCACTGAAATGCAAACAAACAATTGACTCAAAAATTAGCGCAAAAACAAGCATGCTAAATGGGAACACACCTGCGAACTCATCTTGCCGTCGCCGCCGGAGCTGAAGGCGAGCACCCGTAGTTTGTAGATCTTGCCGGGCACGAGGTCCGAGATGATGGCCTTGAGTTCGCCGCCGTCTAAGTACTTGTAGACTTCGGCCGCACCCGAGATGGGCTGATCCGTCTCCCAATAGCGCACTTTATAGCCGATGATGGGCTCCTCGGCGTTGGTCAGAGTCGTGATGCCTCTCCAGGTGACCATAACTGAGTGCGAGTCGAGAGCCGTGATGTTGACACTCGTCGGCTGCCGCTGCGGCGCCGCCTTATAGGTGCGCGCGAGGAAGGGCTCGCTCTCGGGTCCACTGCCCGCGTCGTTATACGCCATTACACTGATGTAGTACTCCGTGTCCGGCACGAGGGCTACGATCAGACCCCAGGGGTTGAGGCCTCGGTTGAGGAGAGTCAGCGAATCCAACTGTTGGTCCTTATTGTTGGGCCAGTACTTGATTCGGTGCCCAATGAGTCGACCCCTGATCTTCTCGCGCGTCATCTCCAGCGGCGCCCACGAGATGTTCAGAGCAGTCGAGTTGTAGGCCACGGCGTAGACCTGGTTGGGCGCCGCCTGAGGCATACTCTCGGCCGAGTAGACGATCGCCGGTTCGCTGATCACTCTGCCGGCGCCCATCGCGTTCATCGCCTGCACTCTCACCGAATAGCGCTTGAAGTAGTTGTCTTCGCCGACGTGCACGGCATACATGTTCGCATTGCCCAGGGAGGTCAGGTTCTTCGACACGTACGGGTCGTTTTCGCGCAGCTCTTCGGCCCTGTAGTAGATTTGGTACCAAATCTCCGGTGCGTTCCAGTCCTGCGGCGGCAACGGATCCCAGTTTATGGTCAACGTTCCGGCCTTTCCTCCGCCGCCGCCGACATTGGCCGGCGCTTTGAAGGGCACGGCTTTGTCGGTGTTGTACTGCGGCGACGGGTCGGACGGCGGACCGATTCCCAGTTCGTTGATCGCCGACACCCGGAACTCGTATGAACTCCAGGGCGAGAGTACGTCCCGAATGTAGGAGAACTTCCTGCCGGCCCTTCGCGGGTCGCTCTGGAATTCGCTCCTATAGTCCGAGACATTGATGATCGACAGCCAGTTCTGGTTGTGGTTAGTCCGGCCCTCAATCATGTAGGCGAACACCCGGTGCCCGTTGTCCGAGCCGTCACTCCAGTGGATCTTCGCCGACGTGGCCGTCAGGTCTTCGGCGAGTACAGCGCCCGGAGCGCTGGGCGGACCCGACACCTGCAGACGCGTCTGCGCGCTGTTCTTCCCGACCGACGTCTTCACTTCGCACACGTAGTCGCCGGCCTCGGAGAGGGTTATGTTGTTTAGGCGCAGGAAACCGGTATACGAGCCTAAAAGAAGAGTTCGTTTTTAAGCTACAAGTGCTGAATGAGAATTAAGTTCACTTTCGGCCATACCTTCGGAAAATTGAGGCATTTTTGTGAAGTTAATGCGAAGTCCGTTGTGGCGCCAAATGTAGGCCACGTCGAGCGCCGCGTCCGTAAACGCCGAACAGGGGATCTCAAGCGTCTCATTCACGCGGCGCTCGTACATCACCGAAGGCACGTCGTATATGCGCGGCCGGTTGAACACACGGAGGTAGCCGTCCGTGCGGTCGAAGCCGAGATCGTTGCGCGCAATGCATGTGTAGAGGCCTTCGTCGGAAATCTGCACCGGATTTATGGCCAGAAAGCCGTTCGGCAGTACTCGGACTCTGCCGGCGACGCCACCGATGCGCGAACCTGGAGGGAGAGGCGGCATAGGTATTACAACAGCTAACCTATGGGTGCATTAATCGCGTGAATACCTTCTCTCTGCCACTCGAAGTTGGGGAACGGAATGGCTTCGGGAACGCAGGGAATAGTGATGTTCCCGCCCTCTGACGCGTACGTCTCGATCTCGAGCGGGTGTTTGCGGAACGACGGCGCCATCGATACGATCCGCAACTGTCCGCTCGTGAAGGCGCTGCCCAACTGGTTGTAGGCCTTGCACTGATACATACCCTCATCGCGGTCTGGGATGAGGCCGTCGATGGTAAGGATGTTGTCCTTAACGATATATCGGGTCCTGTCTTCGGGCGACAGCGAGTTGTCCATAATAGCCAGAGTTCGGTCGCGAATCTCTTCGCCGTTTTTGAACCACTGGTAGTAGACTTCGGGTATACCAAACGCCTCGCACGTCCAGCTCAGGGGACGGGTAGAGCCTCTTTCGATCACTTTGTTGCCCAACTTGATTGTGAACACCGGGAGCGCTATTTCGGTGCGATTTGCCGTTAATTAAAGCTTAGCCTCAACTCAAATATCAATTTTCACTTACACTGTATACTAAGCATAACCTTCTTCTGAATGACATCCCGGCCCGACGTAACTGTGCAGATGTAGTCACCCATATCCTCGACCTGAACCTTCGGAAGGTTCAGCACTCGGTTGTGGTTAGAGGTGTAGGCGTTCTCCGGCAGTCGGTTCGTTACACCCGAACGACTCCAGTTATACGAAGGCACGGGATAGCCGTAGGCCATACACTCGAGCCGTACGTTCTCTCCGGCCAACGGCGCTTCGGGGAAGGCTTTCGGAAAGTTGTTCGGAAAGAGTAGTTTTTGGCCACTGCTGGCCGGGTCGACAATGAGCGGGAAGAAGGGTCCGGTGCGACCTGTGCTCGAGATGACGGACTGGACGTTGCACGAGTAGTTGGCCCGGTCAATCTTCTCCAACGACGAGAAGTAGAGGTTCCCGTCGTGTGAGACGAACACTCGGCGGTCCTCTTCGACGAAGTTCGGGAACGAGTTGCGCGTCCAGTAGTAGTTGACCCGCGGGTGGTGTTGGGGCGGATCACACGAAATCGATTTACCCCAGTATTCCTTCCCATAGTCCGGCGACCGCTTCTTCGTGAACTCACCGATGTCTGCAAACAACGCATAGACACAACCGATTAGTCGGGAACGGGAGGTAAGGGCCGGTCGAAGCACTTACAGCCGAAGCTCAACTGCACGGTTTGGCTGATGATGACGCCGAAGCGGTTTTCGGCGGTGCAGTGGTATTTGCCCCTATCCTGGGTCTGCTGGGGATTGAATATAGTGAGTGTGCCGTCGGTCTGAGTGATCCGCCCGTCCGACAACGGGTCGATGAATCGCGCCGTCAGTCGATTGCTGACGTATTCCTCTTTAAACCACTTGTATATCGGCGTTGGGTAGCCGTCGGCCACACATCGCACCGACACGTAGTTCAGTTGACTTCGACCTACCGGTGCGGGAAATGTATGGTTAGAATTGGACTTAAGGCACAGGGATATGAATCGGAAGTACCGCTCAGATCGAAGACGGCATCCTTGGGCTCTTTGGTGAAGATGGGTCCGCGCGGCACCTGGCGCTTGTCGATCACTGTTATGCCGTAGTCTATGGGAACGGAAGGAATGGCATAAGTATGTCAACATTCATAACCAATCGACAAAAGAGCGGGAATTCGCACCGATATTGCGCTCAGAGATGACGGCATTAATGAGATCTTCTTTTTTGATTTCGCAAATGTATGGCAACTCCTGGCCGTCGGTCACCCGAACTAAACCCCAACGACTGGCGATTTGCGAGAAACTGACGAAAAAATACAAAATAATTAATTCGGTCTCGAATTGAGGGCCGGTATGTATAGCGCACTTGTAGGCCGCGTGCTGTCCGCTGTTCTGCGCCCAATCGAAGCGGTGGACACTGTTCTCGTCGAAGGGGAGCCAGAGGTCATTGATCATGGTGAACTCGGAGCGGTCTGCGTCCCACTTCCACGCGTTGTTGCCGGTGTCGCGGCCACTGGTCAGCCATTTGCGGTGAATCGGGTCGTTGTTTCGCAGCCAACTCGTGATGAAGAGGTGTTCGTCGAGTGTATTGACGGAAATGAGTCGCGCGTTGAACAGCAGACACGTGTCCTCCGCTTCGACCACTTTCTTGCGCGGACTGCGAGTGAACTTATAGCACGAACTCTGGAACTCCTCCCACCCGTCCGGACACGACTGGCATATCACTGCAGGGGAACGGAAGGGGAAGGCATCGCACGGAAAGTCGGCAATCGATTCGTTAGTTTTCGTAAATTGTTTTGAAATTAATTTTCAGTTTTAGCTCTCATTTGAGTCAAGAGTTTTGGGTTTGGTTTGAAAATCGGGTCTTATTTTACACTGTTTTTCGGCATTTGTTTTGCCGGAAATGTAAGCAATGGTTAAATTCAGTTCTCATTCTTACCATAATTTATAAGAAGTGCGAAAAACAATTGCAATTGAATTGCAAAACGAGTTATCATTTTATGAAATGGTTTTGCGATTTACGAGTCTTTCGGATCGAAACTAATGACACTTTTTGGACAATAAGTTAAGTATTGTTTTTGATTTATACGAATTGTAAAAGCATTGTATAAATGTGTAAATCGGCACAAATTTATATTAAATTTCAATTAAAAAAAACTTGTTTATCGAGAAGACAACGCCTTTTATGATATCATTTTGTTTACATTTTCGCACAATTTATTCGCAATACTTATAATTGCAATGAATTCACAATTAAATCAAATTTTCTTAAACTTCGCTAATAATTGAGATTCAAATCGTTTGGACAATCATTTGGTTTCGTTTTGTATTGAATAATAAGAGTAAACAAAAACAATAAACTAATCAAATGAATGGGAAATAAAAGTAAACACAAACTGAGGATATCTTCACTCAAAACAGTCGACTGTTGACTAAGAGATGAGGCATTCGTTGAGTGAATCAATGCATCGGTTTTTGTCGCGGATTTCAAATACCTTTTCCGACTCATTGCCAATGCATTCGCAGGTATTACGAATATTTTTCAATTAGCTCCAAACAAACAGATACTGTTCCTCCCATTGGGAGGCAACAGTTATTTGACTGCTTTATTGCTGACCAATAGGAACGCTTAGCGCACTTTATGGTTTAAAACGTATTTTTACTGTATCAGATATATTAATATATTTTAATATTATTAATTAATTATTTAACTTATAATTTAATATGTAATATTATTTAATTTGTTAATTTGTACTATATAAAAGTAATAATTTCAGTATTACAGCATATTTATAACTTTTACAAATAATATTAAATATTTTAGTTATACAATATTTAAAACATTTATTTTAAAAAATAATTAAACAAATGAGATAATTGAATGTTATTTTTGAATATTAAAAACAATTAAATTTATAATAATTTTATATAAATGCAGAAATGTTAAGTAGGGTTATTTATAACAATTAATTTATAATTGTAAGTAATTATATAATTTAATTGGTTTAAAACGACTTTAATTTATATAATCTTTAAAACAGTGTATTTAATGATTTTTCAGAAATCTGTTTTTGTTTTGAAGTGAAGAGTAAACTATAAATTAATTGCGATTTAATCGTATATTCGGATGAAACGAACGCATTATATATATAACTTAAGACTTAATTATAATTTGTTTCCGAACTTTAAGTTTTCGAGACATTAGAACTGATCTGAAGAGAGCTCTCATTTATATACAAAACTGAAAGTGAATTGAATTGAAAA
>JAQIXC010000253.1:0-35819 GCA_034697605.1 Metabelba pulverosa | reverse complement strand
GTAATTGTCTTTCCGTTCGATAGAGTTCTCATCGATTTCTTCGGCGTTTAGATACGCATTGATTCGACGGACGGACACTGCAAACTGCGTACAAATTGAATTAAATAACCAAAATAAAAGTTGAATGTATAATTTTACAAACCATAAAATAGCTCGATATTACAATTGGAAGCCTAGAGAGTGGAAAGGCTATCGAAAGAATTGCAAATAAGAATCAAATGATAAAAAATAAAACTTATTTACAATGCTTAATATATGAACTTGATAAAAAAAATCAATAAAATTCTTACGAAACATGTTGAATAGCGAAAGCGAAATAAACATTTTGTTTGCGTCTAATACATTATCGGGCGATAGAAAGACGAATGTTGTAAAACTTATCAGGGTAACCTTTTATCCAAATAAAGCAAGTTATATTGATAAACATATTACCGAGTACATTCATTGGGAATAAAAATGCAACAAGATCAATCAATAATTACGACGAAAGGCGAGACGAGCGAGGTGAAGCACTTCCAGACGGTATGGTAGATAACTGTGCGCAACGCGCGCACCTCTTCGGCGCGGATCGCGTGTATCTGATCCCTGAGCGCGCGCTCCCAGGCGTACAGTTTGACGACTTTCATATTGGCGACCAATTCGCCGATCAGTTTGACTCTGCGGTCGTAGTGCGTCATAACGTGCGCCCAATTATCCTCTTCGCGATTGCCGATATAGCCGCTCAGCGGCACGAGCAGCACGAGGAACAGTATGCCGGGTACGGTAGCCGCGCCCAACTGCTGCCACAGCATATAGCACGTGATCGCGATCTGCAGCGGACACAGCCAGAGCGCGTTCGACCAGTCGACGAACGACTTCACGTACTGCGTGTCCACTGTCATCAGGTTCGCGATCTCGCCGGTCGTGTAGTCGCGCCGGCCTCTGCTCGACAGCCGTAAGCACTGGAATCGGTTTCGCATAAGTTATGTATGTATTTTAAGCATGCTTATTCGGTAATTTGTTACTTTTTGGTATAAAACCGATGTAATGCACGAATTGATTCGATAGGCGACGACACTATTCCGGTGCTCGAACTGCCCGTTCGTTAGCGACTCCATGAGCGGTAAGATGAACATTAGGGATGCGTAGGCATAGCCGTGCCAATAGGGTTCGGCGCTGTCCGGCGCCATGAATGCGATGATTCGGTTCAACACTAATGGCTGACTGAATGCCAATAGACTGCCCATTAGAGTGAGGCATGAATTGAATAGAAATGACGGCCAGAATGTGCGGAATATTATGCGAAAGTAGTTGATATGAGCGCCGGTATGCCTGCCCTCGGCTGCGGTTTTACGCCTTTCGATAGTCGCCGACAAATGTTTGTTTAGCTTTTCGATGCAAACACTCGACTGGTTCGGCGCGTCCAGTGGCCACACGTCGCGATTGGTCAGTGGCTTTCGGCTGCCTTTTGCAACGATTGCGTTAAACCACGAAAACGTCAGTTTCGATAAAATCGAACTGTGCTTTTCGGGACTACATTGCTGAAAATATTATTACCAGTGTAAGTTACAGTCTGTGTATAGAGTATGACTTGGCATTTCGGATTGTGTGCTTGCTAAATTATCATTATGCTTCGTCCTTAATTAATAATAAATTTATAACCCTTATTGATCTATATCTAAGCAAACTTTTAGTTTAAGCTTAAAACTTTAATTAAAAATTAGCGTGTAAAAATTTTCTGTAAATTTAATAATCTATAATTTATGTAAAATATAAAATCAATGTTTCTAGTATATTTTATTCTATAACTTATACAGTACAAATTAATGAATAACTAATGAATACAAATTAGTGGATTATTAACAAGTAAGTTTAAATAAATGTTATTTTATTAGTTCATGTAAAAAATAGTTTCACATAAAGAGCAACTTTTTGGGAGTTTTGTGCAGAAAACTACACTGCAACTTTAACCACAAACTTTAAGCAAACTTCGGAGAAAATATTTATTACTTTCAAACAAATACATTGTGTTTACGACAAAATTCCTCTCTTTCTCGACTCGACTTAGTTCTAGATTTTATGACCCGGGAGTGTCTCAAACTGTCAACACAACACAAAAATGCAGAGTTAACATGCATTCAGTCCCAATTCTAGCAACAGCAATTCTAGCAAACAGTCAAAGAATACTAGCGATTACTGCAAAGGATATAGTAAACTGCTTGTTAACTAAAAACTAGCAAAAACTCGAATATACTGTAGTAAGAATTAGATTTGATAACAATAAATAATTAATAATAATGTTTAATTAATATTTGAGTGATTGAAAATTATTTTCTTTACTCTAAATCGAATTTAAACTGTTTTATTTTTGCATAAGATTTCCAGCCGAATACGAATAATAACTATATCAACAATGCATTTTACAACATTATCAATTTATAGCTTACCGAAATGTTTTCCGTCATTTTCGCATTAGCATGGTAGAAATTTAGCAATTTTATAAATATTTGCAGTGAATTAAAAATATCTAAACGCCAACAGCTGTTTAAATATTTGAAAACGTGTTTATTACACAAACAATTGATTGATCATTGTAAGTTATATAAATTGAGGAGGATTAACCTTGATCAATAAGTGGGTTAAAGCAGGTAGACGTCATATCTTAAAAGTTGACAGTAGCATTTCTTTAAAGTGAGGCGCAGATATGATATCGAGAGCACACCTGAAAAGTTTGTTTCGCATCTCACGGCGCAGTCAACCGACTCAAGCAATGACGCGCCGATTGACCGCAACTCAGATCAAAGTCCCGTCGATGACAATAGCCTAAGAATAACTGTCAATCATATTTAGCTAGTTTTATGTCAAAGTTACTTGTTTAATAGTGACATGTATTAACAACTAGTTTAATTTTTCAAGTAGCAGGGTAACATGAGATGCAAAGCTGCATAAACAGTGAAAACTTTCAATTGTATACGAGCAATAAGTTTATTTATTTAAGCAATATCCTTTTTTTAATTGCCTTTCCCAACCGAATTGTTTAAAATATTTTAATTTTTAATTTATTCAGTCTGTGCATCTCGTGTTACCATGCTAAATTCCGGATTCATTTCAGACATTTCTGATGATAAAGATATTTGTTAAGTATAAAACACACTGTGTTACACGATTAATAACTGTGAATAAACTACTATGATTAATGGTTAATTTAAACTGTACACCTTATAAATTCATATTATATTTGTTATTCTAATTTATAATTTGTTTATTTAAAAAACGAATTCTCACCGAATTTTTAATGCCTTGCTCACAAAAAGTTCTTTCTAGCAAGGACGCATTAAACACAAATAAAAATTACATTAACATTCTTAAATTATTATGCTTATAATTGAAATGCACTTGATTAAATCAAGAATAATACTTAAACGTTTAATTGCTTAGCAAAAAATGATTGTTTTTATTTTATTGAATTGAATTGATGGTTAATTACAGTAGAAAATTTGAATAGATTCAAACAAAATCAAAGTATCATGGCATAATTTAATTTAAGTATTTGGTTTCAATTGAATGCATTTAAATAAATAAACTCTTTATGTGTCGCGAGATATGACTACATCTTATGTCGAGATTTCTTGTGTTTCCGAATGACTGTCGCATGACTTCAACCGAAATATAAGCAAAAAAATGGTCAAAAATTCAGCACAACTTTCAGCACAAGTACTACAATCAACGCACCTGGCGCTGAACCCGCACACGTCGCACTTGTACGGCCGTTCGCCGGTGTGCGTGCGTCGGTGCTGCTTCATCTCGCTGGACGTGCCCGTGCGCGACGTACAGCCGGGCCACTCGCAGCGGTACGGCTTCTCGCCGGTGTGTATGCGCCGGTGCTTCTTCAGATCGGAACTGCCGGACGACTGGAACGAGCAGCCGGGCCAGTCGCACTTGTACGGCTTCTCGCCCGTGTGCGTGCGCCGGTGCTCGATCAGGTTCGACGCCGACGTGAATGCGGCGCAACATCTGCTCATAGAATATAATCATTAGATAAATCAAATCGAAGTCCAAGAGCAGCGCCGGTATGACACGTACCCGGGCCAATCGCACTTATACGGCTTCTCCCCCGTATGTCGCCTCTTATGCACCTGTAGAGCACAACTGATTGAGTGAGTGTCGCGCAGGTAGTATCGGGCCGTACCTTAAGACCCGAATGCGAATTGCATTTATAGCCACACGACGGCCAGTCGCACTCGAATGGCTTTTTGCCCGAATGCACGAGTAGGTGGCGCTTGAGCGTCGAACTGTCGGCGAACTGGCGCACGCACTCCGGGTACGAGCACTTGTACGCCTTGTCGGCGCCGTGCACTGCATAGTGCCGAATGATATTACCCTATATTAGTGGAACGGGAGTTAGACAAACAGGACAAATGTCATTGTAATGCCTAATGCAGGCACCGGTACCTTCTGTCCAAAAGAGCGGCCACAGTCTGGCCATTCGCACCTGAATTAGCGATAAATTTAATTAAATTTTAAAGTAAAAATGTTTTTTAACTATAAATAGAATTGTGTTTTATCTCAAATTCGCACCGAAAGAGCCGATCGGATGAGCGCAAACATGCGAACACCTGATCGCCGATAGTGACACTCTTGTAGATCTTCGCGCTCTCCCTCAACGGTATGCTACCCTTCCGTACCTTCGCTTCTATTATTTGAATATTCAATAAATTTCGGTAAAAATTGCAATAATTTTAATGAGAATTTGGGCCAAACTTTTCAGTCGCTTGTCGTCCAACTCCTGTTCCCAATAACTGAGCGACAAATCGGTGAGACTTTCGTCGAAATTCGTATTGTTTTCGAGCGAACACTGAATGTCAACAAAAAACAAAAACAAAAATTAATTTCAATTTCACGCCAACTCATCCATCCGTTACCTTCTTGGGTCGACCTCTGCGTTTGGCGCCGACTTTGGCCGCAATCTTGAGCCGCTGTCGATACGGGCGCTTCGGTTTTGGCACTGCTTGAGCGCTGCGCACAGCGGCGACATCCGGGCGCACGTCGGCGCCGGCCTTCAACTGGTCGTAGTCGGCGATGAGGCCGAAGATCTCGTGCCGAGCGCCGCCGTTGCGCTGGCACTGGCACTCGTCGATCATGACGACCAGTTTGTCTTTGATTAGCTCCAGACTAGCGATCATTTCGCGCAACATCTGGTTCTCCGCTCGCAGGTCGGCGTCGCCGGACGCGACATCCGTTGCGGGCGGACGCGGCTCTGGCGGCGGCTCTACCGCCACAACGCTGTCCATCGTCTGCCGGTATGTCCGCGCGAATCACGTGAAACACATGTCGAGAGCGGTTTGTTGTCTTAATTTGGTTCTCACTTAGAGTTCATTGACTTTTAGACTTAATTTTGTTTTTGAGTGAAAAATATGTTTGCATTCAATGCATTCAAAACTGTTGTCAATATTTGTGTTTTGTTTTTGCAGACAAAGAGTTTTGGCGGGGATTGTCTCGATATTGCCGCACGTTTGCCGTATGTGTTGTCATTGACAACCGATTTGTTTGTTTGTAAACTACAAGTGATGAGTGTTTTCGCGACTGTATTGCTAAATAGATTTCGGCTTTAATTGCATTCAATTGTATTCCCGATTCAAACCAATTAACCGAACATTCAGTTTATTACACATTTCGGTCGCAATTATGGCTCAAATATTGTCGAATGATTTGCTGCAGGAGTTGATGGAAGCGAACGAACGACTGTCGCATGAGTTAAGGCTTTCGAATAATTGCATCGATTTTCTCGAGAAATACCGAAAATGTTTATTAGATTTTAGTGCGAATTGTGTTTGCGATCAAAAGTCTAATTCAGTTACAATCGAGTCGTTAGAAAGTGAATACAAAACTGTTTTCGACGAAAATCGATTGAAAACTAATGAAACGAATAATAAAATAATTTTCAAAAGAGTTTTAATCGATAGAGAAGTGACTGAAGAGTCGCCGAAAATGCAGACTAAGTGTCAGAACACGGGTTCGAAAACAGCAAAACTTATCGACAATAAGAGCACTAATAATAAGTTAATTGTAGTTAAAATCAATGATAAAGCGCTCGATATTAACAAATTACATGAAATTATTGGCAAAGAAGTGCGAAATGTTAGCGATTTAGCGCCAACTGAATCGAAACTCAAATGCGAATACAATGACTGCGAGTTTGAGTGCATCAGTAAAGCTATGCTTCGAAAGCATTACTCAAAACACGACTTCATTCGCGACTTTCGCTGCAATCGAAGCGATTGTGAACTCGTGTTCCGAAAGCTATCGGATTTGGATCGACACGAGTCGGCGGCTCACTGTGCGGACCAGCCGTTCCGCTGCGATTGGGCTGACTGTCCGGTGCGCTCGAAGTACGCCGAAGTGGTCAGTCGGCATCGGATCGGGCATACGATTAAACCGCCGTTTAAATACATGTTAGTGTATTGCAAATTGTTACTGTGCAAGTTTCTGTTCCAATAACTATTTAATTTTTAGAACTCAAAAGTAGTAGAAATGCAAAAATTAATCTTGTTAATATTAATAGCATATTAGAGAAGCTCAAACATGTTCATTCCAATTCAATTTAAACTATACAAAATAATTGACTAAACTACTGGATTGGTTAGCAATTGATGTGATTATTACTAAATAAATATTATGTTAAATTTGATCATGATAGGTTGAAGTAATTGTAGTTTACATATTAATGAATAGTTTTTAGAATAATCATGATAAAACATTGATTTGATTGCATTTTCTCCGCTCACCCATAGTTGCCATTGGAATGAATGCAATAAAGCGTTTAAGGATTTGGAGGTATTATTGAATCACATCCGAGCCATACATACGATGCAAAAGCCGGTTAAGTGTCCCGACTGTGAGAAGAGCTTCGCCGCCAATGTTGGCCTTTCCCGGCACCAGAAGCGCCGGCACAGCGACAACAAACCGGCGAAGAATCTCGTATGCGATCAACCGAACTGCACGTTTCGGTGCAGTACTGCCGGACAGCTTCGGGTGCATTACGCGCGACATACGGCTGTCCGTCGGTTCGAGTGTCCGGAACTCGGCTGCGATAAGCGGTTTAAAGTCGAATCCGATTTGACTTATCACCGAAAAGTCGGCCATTCGGACGACCGGCCGTTTGCGTGCGATTGGCCCGGATGTGACTTTCGGGCCAAAAGGCGCGACTATCTCGCCGAACATAAGGCGGTGCACACGGATGAGCGCAAGTATGTGTGCGATTACGGCAACTGTCGGGCCCGGTATGTGACGAAAGCCAAACTAAATAACCACAAGCGCCTACACGTGAAGACCAACTACCGGTGCAGTTGGCCCGAGTGTGAGCAGAGTTTTTCGAAAAACGTCTTACTGACGGCACACATGAATCGACACCTAAACGTTCGGCCCTTTCGGTGCGATTTCGCCGAATGTGGGCTCAGTTTTTATGGGAAACACGTTTTGATTAAACATTTTAAGAAACAACATGTTATTCCGAAATAGTTTTACGAAATTCATAATTATTTTTGTAAATCAATGTATAAATCATTTGAATTTTAAATAAAAATGACATGTTGCTTTTTGAGTTTATTATTTTAATTCCTTTATTATGAGGTTGTGTTTCAATGTTTTTACCTTGCTATTTTTTTCATTTCTAGTAAACGGCGTACCGTAACTAACCAAGGCAAAATAAATAGTAAATAACTCATTATTTTACATTAATCATGTACATTTTCAATTAATGTTAGTAATATTCTGTACTAAATATTACTGTAATATGATTTCTTTAATGATTTTTTTAATTATAAATAATTTCTAAATAATTAATATATTTAAATATATTTGAGAATACAAACATATTTTTAATTTATCTTGTTGAAATTAAGATCATTTTGGTACATTAAAGTTATAAATTAATACAATCGCCAATAATTTGTCAGAATAAAATAATATTCACTTTACAAAAAATATAAGATACTCATTGTAGAAGGATTCATACAATTTGATATTTAAATTTAGATTACATTAAGCATTTTAAAAATATATAAATCAAGTAACTATTTGTAGTATATTTTACTAAACAAAATTATTTAATTCAAATTGTAGTAAATAAAATAAATCATTTGCAAGTTTAATTAACTACTGTACTTAAAATGTCATGTGTAAATTGTTATTTATTTTTGAAAATAAAATATAACTGTATAATAATAGAGATGATTTATAATCTTTATTGATTTGAATTAATGTGATATTTTATTAATAGGAATATTGGCAATTTTTACTATGTTTTAACATTATAAATTTTGAATAACCTTATTCTATGTTTAGTGTTTAGTGTAATTTAATATCATAATAAGTAATTATTCTGGTAAAAATAAATATAGTATTTAAATAAACTATTTATTTTATATAAACTTAATGTTATAAATGTAATATTAGTTATACATGATAAATACTTTTACATATAGCTTTAAATATGGTAGTTTGATAAAACTATCGTATTCAGAATTCATCATGTTAAAATTAAAATATTTTCAAACTACATTAAACATGCAATCAAAACGTTGAAAATCAAAATCTCAATACAATATTTTTCTTAAGTTACAAGTGTTACAGTTTTTATTAAATAAACTTGATAAATACCTAATAATTATAACAATATAAATACATTTCAAAACCTATAAATTGATGATTGCAAACACCATCTTGGTAATTTAATGAATACGAGTGCTGACGAGTGACTCGAAATACTTGTTGTGCAAACATAAAAGTTTTTGCATGCTTATAATCGCATTGCCGAATAATGGATGTATTTTCGAAACTTCAATCAACGTGAAACACTAACCAATTAAGCATGCTAATATTTGCGCCGGTAAGAACTTTAGCTATTAATTATTTAATTAAATACATTTGATCATCTTAAATTCGATATTTGCAGAGAACTTGCTAATAAACGGTTCGACACGCGCTCCGAGGCATTGGATACGGCGTATCGCCGCTAACCGCCGAGTAATAGATACGAGTGTTGACCAGAGATGCCGACTATCTGTTGAACAAAACGAGCATTTTTTGCCCAACAGATAGTTGGCATCACTGCACGGCATTAACCGCATCGATTATTTCATCATGTATCATCAATTATTTTGTTTGGTTACAATTATATATTTCTAATAAATAAATTTTACGGTCAAACATATTATATTTATTTGCTAAGTACATTTTTTAAACACTTGAAATGATTAGTTTTAACTTTTTTGTTAATTATTCACAATATATTTTTAATAAATGAAAATATCTAATAACATGAAGCAAAAATAATTAATTGATAATAATTTCTAATTAAATATGTTTTGCGTATATTATTGTTGTTAAAATGCTACAGGGTACAATACGAAATGAAATGCCGTTTCCGCCGATACTCGAAAACTATGCGTTTATCACCAAACTGTCCGGCCGTCGCATAGCCTTTCAGTGCCTAAACCTCTTTCTGATGACTACCGGTGCGTTCCGCAGATATTTGTTGGATATTGGCGTTAATTACATGCTAGTTATAGCACGTATTCTTGAAAATTAAGTCAATTTTTCAAATAAAATTTGTTTAAACATAACTAGATTTATACTGTAATTATCATAACTGTTATTTGTTTAATTAATTTTAGTATTTAACATGTTTTTATCCTAAATTTTACTTTGGTAACTTAGTGTTAAAATTTATAACTCATAAAGAATACAGGTGTATGGCATTAAACAAAATTGCGATAAAAACAATCTTGATTTATTATTAATCTATAAATGTTTATTTATACTAAATTTTGGCTTGATCAACCGAATTGTTTTGAGCAGGGTACAGGTAAATAACAATTAATCAAATAAATAATTTTTAAAAACATCGATAAATTATTTGAGACAAAAAAGCTATTAAATTGCTATTAAATAAAATATTTCCAATTTTGCAATTACTGTATATTTTTAATCTTAAGCTATTATTAATGATGATTTATTATCGCAAATAGCAATTTTTGTAGCATGTTTTTAAAAATTATTCTTAAAAGAATCTCTCATTTATGCCATAATCTGATGTATTTATACATTACATTATTATACGTATTAATTAAATAAATAATTCTAACAACTTTAGTAACTTTGTACTCTAAAAATCAGACAAGTACAAATTTGAGCGCAAAAATGCAATCAAAGCGCATTAATATCAAGCGCAAATATTCCAACTTTGTCGCAAATCAACATGATAGAAACATTGTAACCAATATTACCGAAATGTATTTCCAAAGATATAGAGTAATGATTGCAAACACTTTCGACGAATACGAGTCCGGAATCCAAACGAAACGGCGAATACTAATCGCCAGCATTTGGGAGATTACTATCATTTTGGTCGGCATTCGATACGCCGTCTCAACGCTGATCGACGAGCAATGGATACGAGTGCTCACGAGTGACGCCAACTACCTATTAGGCAGACAACAAATTTTTGCATGCTTATACTTAGTGGCAATTTTAGCGGTGCTATCGTTCGACTTTCTCGCGCAATACCAAGAACTGACGCATTCGTCGCCATTTTTTCAATTCCTTATCGACTACCGACGCGGACGGGTGCCGGAGCTAAACGCCCGGAACGCGCATCGAATGACGCTGGCCTACAGCCTACTGTGCAAATACTGCGTGCAATTCCTGTTCTGTTCGGGGGCCACGCTCTTTTTTACCTGGTTAAATATCACCTCGATGATTGCGTACTTTCAATCCGACTCCGGCTTCACACTGGCCGGTGCTCTGTTCTGGGCTACTATGACCATTCCCCTTATTCTGCGCATATACGTATGGATAACCGTGGGCGGCTGTGCCACCTCATTCGCGCTCATGTACTTTAAGTATAAGTTTCGCGAAATTCAAACCAAAGTCGACGTAAGTGCGAAGGCCGGGAACCGAAAGCTACTGATGCGCGCAATCGCCGAACACCAGGCGCTGGTGACACTGATGGCCGAGTTTAGCCACTTCTTCAACTACGCCATCGGTATTCTCTACTATACGCTGACGTTTGCTGTACTTATTGGCCTGTATTTAGTACTTAATATAAAAACCAGCATGTATATTCGGGTTAGTCTATGTGTGCTCTGTGTCTACTTGTTTGCAGTTATGGTTTGCGTTACACTCATCTGTGCACTCGTGAGCCGATGGGCGCATAAACCCTACGGACTATTGTTCGGCTATTTGTGCCGAAATAAAGTGCCGATTGAGTCCACACTCAAGATCGCGGCGTTCATCGAGAAGCTGTCCGGCCATCGCATAGCCTTCCAATGTCTAAATCTCTTTCCCATGACTACCGGTGCGTTCTCCACTTATTTATTAGGCATTGCCGCCAATTATATCCTAATTATGGGCATATTTTCAAAAATTACATGAAATTGTATTACTTTAATCATGTACATTTTTCCAATATATATTAAATTTGATATTTTTAATGCATATTTAACAATTATTTAAAAGATTTTGAAATAATTATGATTATTAAACATTTGAAATTACAAACATATTTTTAATTTATTAATATATAATTAAAATTAATATCATTTTAATACATAACAGTTATAAATTAATAAAATCATTAATAATTTGCGATGAAATAATAGTATTTATTTTAAGACTTTACCAAAAATATGTTAATTATAGAAAATACAATATAATAAATGATATTTAGATTACATTAAACTTTTTATGGTTATATAAATAAAATAGCAATTTATAGTGTGTTTAATTAAACAAAATAATTTAATTCAAATTTGCAATAAATAAAATGAATCATATTTATTCTATTTATATATAAATGTTTAAAAATTGAATTACCGCAAACTCAAATTTAACTCTAAATAGGTTTTTAGTAATTGAAGTTTTGTACTGTATTTTTGATTTTTATCTTAATATAATTAATAAGACGTGTCCTAAAAACGAATAAAATCAATAGAATTTTAAATAGAAATATAAGACAGCTTATTTATACATATTATTATAAAATAATTTAATTAGTTTTAAGTTTATTAATGTTTGTTTTTCCATATATTAAGTTGTTGTAATTAGATATTTCGCCACAAGATCGTTTACTAACATGCTATATTATGTGCAAACTAGTTCTATCTGCTAAACCATAGACACAAAATAGTTTAATTTAAATATACTGTACATTTTTTGTTTACTTCAGACTAATTGAAAAAACGTGTGTTTCGAACAAGATAAAAATATTATTTAAGCAATAATATCTAAAACTATACATCATAAAGTTATACTAATTAGTCTGTTTCATTATTTGTTATATTTTTATTACCGGTAAATTGATTATTCTAAATTCATTATTAACTACATAGCTAACATGCAACAAATATGCAAGCTTATTTTAGTGCTTGGCACAAATTTAGTTTTAGCGTAAATTTTATTATTTTATTGTGTTGTTTTATGCAAATATTATTATTCTATAAAAAGTATTAATATACTTGAAAACTTTAAAACATTATATTATATTTAAACATTTCATTATAATTAAAAATTGCACATACAAAGTATAAGAAATTACTGCATGGCAATAAAAATTGAAATTAAAAAACGACCAAATCGTTTAAAAACTAAACAACCTATACATGGCTATTTATCAAATAACCTTGATGAAAATATAATTATTATATTATTAGAAAGATATTTCCGAAAATATGTACTGATGTTTGCGAACAGTTTCGACAAATACGAGTCGAGAATCCGTACGAAACGGCGAACACTATTGGCCATTATCTGGGATATCGCGATACTTCTCGTCGGCATTCGGTACGCCGTGTCGGCGCTGACCGAAGAACGATGGATCCGAGTGCTGACGAGCGACGCGAACTACTTACTGGGCAATCAGAGAGTTTTTGCATGCTTATTATGCTTGGGTGCGGTCGCCGTCCTATCGTTCATCGCATTCATACAATACCAGGAAATGTCATATTCCGTGAGTTTCTACCAATTCCTGAACGACTATACTGTAAACGGAGACGCGTGCCGGCGCTGTGCGCGGCGCACGGCCGGCGCCTAACACTTATCTACGGCCTGTTGGCCAAATACTACGTGCCATTCGTATTCTGGTTCTACGGCACAAGCATGTACATTTGGCTAAACGGCGTGCCGGTGCTCGCGTACGTCGACTCGCACTCCGGGTTCGCGCTAATCCCGATGACATTCTGGGCTATCGTTACGATTCCATACATTATTTACATATATATGTGGCTATCCGTCGGCGCCGTCGCCGTGTCGTTGCCGTTAGTCTACTTCTACTTACAATTCAAAGAAATCGCGGCGAAAGTGCGGACGAGTTCGCGACTGTCGAAACGGGCGGCTCTGATGCGCGCGATCCGCAAACACGCGCTGCTCTCGAAACGCATGATCGCGTTCAACCGGTTCATGAAATACGTGATATTTATCATCTACTATTCGGTTACGTTTTGCACAATTATGATTGCTTATTTGGTCAACGACCCGAACACGAATATGATTATACGCGTTGTTATCGCGTTAATCTGTTTGTTTCTGTTTACGGCGATGTTCGCGCTTAACCTCATCTGTTCACAGGTCAGCCGATGGGCGCATAAACCGTATGAACTGTTATTTTGGTTTGTGGTCCGAAATAAAGTGCCGATTGCGCCCAAACTCAAGATCGCGGCGTTTATTGAGAAGCTATCCGGCCGTCGCATCGCCTACCAGTGTCTAAACCTCTTTCCGATGACTACCCGCGCGTTCTTCACCTACTTATTAGGCATTGCCGCCAATTATATTCTAATTATAGGCATATTCTCAAAATTTAAATAAATTACCATAACACTTTAATCATGTATATTTTGTATAATTGAATTTTTAAAATTAAATTTAATATTTTATAATATAAACTAGATACTTATTTAATTGTGTTAGATTTACAAAAAATAATTTTTATAATTATAAAAATATGCATTTTATTATTTAATTTACATTTGAAATATTTATCTAACACATATTATTAATTGTTATATTAATTAATTAAAAAGTTGTACTAAACAATAATATAAATTAGCATTAAAATACCAAGGTATTTTTAATTATACTTGTAAAAATAAACAAATATGTTATAGAAAGTTATTATGCATAATAAAATCGACAAAACTTATGCTATTGTTGGTTTTTGAATTGCATTACACTAATTGACAAAACATGTATAATACTAATTAACTTTCATATACTAATTATTTTGTTTACTTAGTATATGAAAGCTATATATATTTGTATATATGTAATAATTATATATTTACACTAGCATAATCATATATTTATAATGTGTAACCTAAACAAATGCATTATTATTACTAATATTGTACAGTGCAGACGTAACGCACATTCGACATTCAAATCGCCGCCCTTCTCGCCGCACCAAAT
This sequence comes from Metabelba pulverosa, assembly GCA_034697605.1. Classification (NCBI taxonomy): domain Eukaryota; kingdom Metazoa; phylum Arthropoda; class Arachnida; order Sarcoptiformes; family Damaeidae; genus Metabelba; species Metabelba pulverosa. Next base: position 21,380 of record JAQIXC010000253.1, on the reverse strand, counting down.
ATTCAAGCTATTGAATAATTTATTGCTTGCTAAATAAATTTATAAATTATAAGCGTATAAACCTATTATTCTATTTTATTCAAATAAGTAATTATATTAAAAACAAATACCTTGCTAATTAAGTGATACATTAATAGAACGAATGTTTACTCATTCAGGTACGCGTATATTATATAATGTAGAATCTACACCATATCTACAATCTACATTGTAGATATATGGCATTACACCTATGGTAATAAAAATCATTTTGATAGATTATTAATCTATAAATTTGTACTAAATTTCGCCTTGATCAATCGAATTGTTTTGAGCAGTACAGGCAAATAACAATTAATCAAATGAATAATTTTCTAAAACGTCGATTCAATACTTAGGACAACAAAAGCTATTAAATGGCTATTAAATAATATATTGCTAATTTTCCAATAATTTATATTTTTAAACTATTAATAATGATAATTTATTATGGCAAATTTCGAAATATTCTTTAAAATTATTCTTTAAATAACCTTAGATTTATGCCATAGTTTGAATGTATTTATACAATGCAACTTTATACGTATTGATAAAATTAATAATTATAACAATTTTAATAACTTTATACACTCAAAATCAGACAAGTACAAATCAGGCAAAAATGCAATCAAAGCGTAGTAATATCAAGCGCAAATATTCCAACTTTGTCGCAAACCATCATGATAGAAGCGTCGTAATCAGTATTACCGAAACCTATTTCCGAAGGTATCTAATAATGATTGCAAACACTTTCGACGAATACGAGTCCGGAATCCAAACGAAACGGCGAATACTAATCGCCAGCATTTGGGAGATCGCTATCATTGTAGTCGGCATTCGATACGCCGTCTCAGCGCTGATCGACGAACAATGGATACGAGTGCTCACGAGTGACGCCAACTACCTATTAGGCAAACAGCAAATTTTTGCATGCTTATACTTAGTGGCAATTGTATCGGTGCTATCGTTCGACTTTCTCGGACAATACCAAGAAATTACACATTCGTCGCCATTATTTCAATTCCTTATCGACTACCGACGCGGACGGGTGCCGGAGCTAAACGCCCGGAACGCGCATCGAATGACGCTGGCCTACAGCCTACTGTGCAAATACTGCGTGCCATTTCTATTCCGTTCGAGTGCCACGCTCTTTTTCATCTGGCTAAACATTACCTCGGTGATTGCCTACTTTCAATCCGACTCCGGCTTCACATTAGCCGGCGCTCTGTTCTGGGCCGTAATGACAATTTCGTTTATACTGCACATATATGTATGGATGGCCGTGGGTGGCTGTGCCATCTCATTCGCGCTCATGTACTTTAAGTATAAGTTTCGCGAAATTCTAACCAAAGTCGACGTGAGTGCGAAGGCCGGGAACTGGAAGCTACTGATCCGCGCAATCGCCGAACACCAGGCGCTGCAGATATTAATGGACGAGTTTAGCCACTTCTTCAACTACGCCATTGGTGTCATCTACTATGCGATGACGTTCGGCGGACTTATTTGCATGTATTTAGTGCTTAACACAAATACCAACATGTATATTCGGGTTAGTATGTGTGTGCTGTGCGTCTACTTGTTTGCGGTTATGGTTTGCGTTGCACTCATCTGTGCACTCGTGAGCCGATGGGCGCATAAACCGTATGAACTGTTATTCGGGTTTTTGTTGCGAAATAAAGTGCCGATTGCGCCGAAACTCAAGATCGCGGCGTTTATTGAGAAGCTGTCCGGCCGTCGCATCGCCTTCCAGTGTCTAAACCTCTTTCCGATCACTACTCGGGCGTTCGCCAGCTATTTGTTGGGTATTGCCGCTAATTTTATCCTAGTTATGAACGTACTATCAAAGGTGAAATAAATTCCGATGACTACCTGTGCGATGACTACCTGGGCGTTCGGTATGCATTTGGCCGCTATTGACACTAATTGTCGACTCGTATGGATAAAAGGCGGATGAAAGTTTTACTAGATTTGTAATAAACGTCGTGCTTCACAGTTTAGAACAAATAACGCTATTGAAATTGTCATATTTTACTACTTGGTTTATTATAAATCTGGTTCTGAGATAAGGCTCGAAACGATTGAATACTGATTAAGAATTTGAATATATTTTCCAATTCCTTAAATACGTATACTGTATAATTTATATTTGAATAAAAGAGTTGATTATATGATATTTTAATTATACTTGATAAGTTATTATCAATGATAACATTTTATAGTTCTTAGAATTTTTTACGCCTATCAGATTTTTTATCAAATGCTCAATTTATGTTTGCTCATAAACTATCATATAATTTATTGTCATGCTAATTTATTCTGTACAATAAAGAAGAGCGAATTGTTTTTAGTTTAAATACTGTAATGCATAATCTAATAAATTTATGAATGCTTATACTTATAAAATTATATATTTAAGTTATATATATATTTAATAGATTTTTATAAGTAATTATTTTAATACTATAATAAGTATTAAAATAAAATATATGTAAGATAAAATTAAATTAGTTAAATATGAAAATAAAAGATGTTTAAAATTAGCAATATATTCAAATATTAAATTATATAATTTTTAAACAATTATGATGATTTATTAGTTCATAATTATCGTTAATTATTCGCAAATATTTTTTAAATAAAACAAAACGTCAATAAATATAAATTATGTAATACTTAATCGAATAAATTATTTTTAAAAATTTGCAATAACAAATTAAGACTTAAAATAATTCGTGATAAACAAAATAATAAATTATCTATGATTAATTGCTACGAATATATCACATTCAAAACTTTATACAGGTCATTAAGTTGGCTTGAAAATAAGTTTTATTAGATAATACTGTATATTTTTTAAATAAAATTTATTGATTTAAAAATAATTCATTATAAATAAGTAGCTGTATAAAGCAAGATAATATAAAATATCGTGAATTATTAGCAATCTGATGTATATTTATAATGTATAGAATCTTGACAAATTCTTTAAACGTTGAATATTTGATGAAAAACTGGAATGTTATGCAAAACGTCAAACGCTTGGCTGTCATTGACAACCGATTCGTTTGTTTGTAAACAACAAGTGATGAGTGTTTTCGCCACTGTTTTGCGAAATAGATTTCGGCTTTAATTGCATTCAATTGTATTCCCGATTCAAACCAATTGACCGAACATTCAATTCATTGCACATTTGTTCCGCAATTATGGCTCAAATACTCGTTAAATACATATTTCACTTAAAGACATAATCAATAAAATCAAAACAATGCCAGCAATGAGTTGACACCTATTCCGCAACACTCGCCACACATTCGGTGCGATCGCTCTGCCGGACAACCCGTGCCATACATCTAAGTCAAGCCGCGAATCGGTGGTCGGGCGAAGATGCGGCTGAAGACCCGCGTCGTGACGATTCTCCTCTTCTGCTGCCTATTAATCGTATTAATGCTCTTCTATTTCATCATATTCTTGGATCAATTGGAGGCGAATTCGGGCAAAGAGTTCAAAATCAAAGACCGGCTCATAATCGTGCCGTTCACCGAAATACGGCCGAAGAACAGCACTCGCGCCGGCGTTTTGGCCCAAATTATCGGCAAAATCGAGTCGAAACTGAAAGCATTTAATTTCGATATACTGTTTGATAGCAGCGATAAAATGCGAGCGAAAGTCAGTACTCATTAAACGCTTTTAAGTCTAACTCTAATATTGTTTTGAATGTAAAACTAAAACTAATTTCGATATTAAACCCGAATTTCGATTTCCGCAGTCATTAGTCGATGCGCTGAAGAGCGAGCTATTGGTGTCGGACGCGGCGGCGCCGACGGATACGACGGTCTGGCAGTTGGCGCAGTCGTGGGTCCGCGCGCGCCAAGTGCTGCCGGAGAAGTGTCCGCAGTTGGGCCACGTGTTGGCGGCGTTGCGCGCGAGTCGTGTGCTGAGAGCGGATGTGGCGAAGAAGGGAACGCAGCTGAAGGTGCGGCTCGAGCTCGACGGCGCGCAGCCGGTGCTCTTCAAGCCGCAACGCTATCCGCGCGACTACGTCGCCGACGGCCTGTACGGCGGCGCCGACCGCCACAACGGCGAGATCGTGGCCTTCCATTTGTCGCGTTTACTCAACTTTCGGTTCGTTCCGATCGCGGCGTCGCGTCGGCTCGACGTACGCCAGGAGATCAAAGCGGTCGCCACGTCCGCACTGACCGCCACTTTCGTCGCGCATCCGAATCGCACGAACGTCGACTGCTTTTACGGCGAATGCTATTATTGCAGTCAATTCGATCCGGTCTGCGCGCAGGCGGACGGCCTACTCGAGGGCGCCGTCATTCTGCTGCTGCCGGCCAAGTATCAGCTGCAGAAGCTGCGCAACCCGTGGCAGCGCACGTATAAGGCCGACGTGAAGGCCGTTTGGGAACAGGATCTCGACTACTGCACGGCTGTGCTAAAGAAGCTGCCGCTACGGCCCCGGGTGCTCGACCTCATCGATGTGACGATATTTGACTTTCTCATCGGTAACGCCGACCGCCATCACTACGAAGTGTTTAAGGACGTGCCCAACAGCGCACTACTCTTCATAGGTATGTGCTGACAGCACCCGAACCCATAGTACGGTACCAGTGCTTAATTGATTATATGTTTTACAGATAACGGCAAGAGTTTTGGCGATCCGTCGACGAACTCCGAAACGATTTCGATACTATTCCCGCTCTACCAGTGCTGTTCGGTGCGGAACAGCACATATGAAAGGCTACGGTTGTTGTCGTCGATACGCGTGTCCGACGCCATCGAACATATACTGTCCGACGACGTGTTGGCGCCACTGCTTACACGCCCGCACTTGGATGCGCTCGACGTTCGGCTCAAGACTGTTCTGGCGGTCATTCAGATCTGTTTCGACTCGAAGGGCAAACTCGATGTCTTGAAGTGACGCTCTGTTGGAACTGTTGATGCAATTGATTGGCACCGAATGGAACCGTTTCGGTGACCACTACTGACTATACATCTACTCATCCATTGACCAAAACTAAGTATTTGAGTGCCATTCGCATAGGCCATGAGTATACTTCTAGTGTTAAAACTGCGCACAAGTAGCTAAATGACGAGCGCCGACCCATTAATTTGCCAAAACATTGATTTATTTCTCAGGAAACGTCACTTCAGTCGGTGCTGTCGAACACGAGATTCGATTAGATTTAGGGCTCAGTATATGATAGGATTTTCTACATTACATCGCAATGTTATCCAATTAGAAAGTAGACAGTTGCAATTTTGCGAGTTTATAATATAACTGAATTAGCAATTAAAATGTGATATAAATTTACATTCAATTGAATAAAAAGGAAAACTTTTTAATTATCAATGAGTGTATCAAACGGTTTACCGATTGCTGTAAATACAGTGCAAAACAAACAGAAAGACCGAAACAATACATAAATACACATAAAATGAGTTATAATATCGAGAATTAAATTACAATTAAATACTAACTAAACGCCAAAAATACTACATCTCGTCGACGAAGTCACACATCAAACAGTCTAACAGATAGTTGCGATCAATCGAGTCGTCCGAACCATCGCCGACGCTGTCGGCACCGGCAGCACCAGCACCGGCGGCGTCGCGCGCACCGCCGGCACCGCTCGCGTCGGCGACGGCGAGCGTCGCCGCAATCGTCTCATCGATGTTGTGATCGGCGATACCGTTGACGGCGGCGTTGATGAGGTCGACGACGCGATCGATCTGTTTGTTCAGCCGGACGGTCGTCTCGAAGCGCTGGCGCTTCTGCGACTGCAGGAGCACGCGTATGCTCTCCCGCGCCTGATGCGGCCGCAGCTCGTTGATCAGGTGGTGCATGGTGATGAAGAGCAGTTGGATGTCGTTCTGCTTGTCCTCGCGGTTCTTCGTGTCCGGGCAGCGCACGAGTACGTCGAGTATGTCGAGGAAGTTGACGAGAATCGAGGCGTTGATCTTCTTGAGCTCGCGCTTGTGGTCGTACTCGCGCGGGTAGAGCCGCCGCAGGTTCTGCGACTCGAGCGTCCGTATGATGTGGTCGTCGATGGCAATCGTCTGCCCGAACATCGAGTACTGGCCGTCGCCGATGGGTTTCGGCGGCGTTGGGCACAGATCCGTCGCCAGGTTCTCGTCCGTCATTCCCGAGATGTAGCGCATCGGCGGCAGCGGATAGATCGACGCCGTCGTCGCCATCGGCGGCAATGACGTCATGGTCGGGGGTTGGGAGTCGGCGGTCACTTCGGTGCGGGAAATGTCGCTTCAATTCACGCGACGATCGAGTCGTCAGTATTTGACACAAAAACTGTTTCCCATTCACTCACAGACTGTTGTTGGCTCACAAACTGACCCGAAGATTTGGACCTATTTGTGCTATAATAAATGTATGATAACAGGTAAAGTTGTGTATATAAAAACAGCTTTATTCGTCTTGACTTCGGAAATGTTGGCTGTTTTTAGGTTTGCATTTTGTAGTGTAATGTATGTATTGTAGTTGTTCAAATAAGCCCAGATCTTGTATTAGGTTTAGACTATATTGAGATTATACTGACAACTTGTTGTCCATTATATCGGTTGTTATGACGACTAGTGTTTGTTTACTAAATATCTTGTTTTCGCGTTTTTATGACTGTTTTCACACTTTTACGAGACTTTTCACACATTTTTAAGATTTTCTCTTTTGTTTCAATTAATCATTGAATCTATGATTTAGTTATATAATGGCAGCGATGGCTCGAATACTGGTTAACGACGTGTTTGAGGAGTTGTCTGAAGAGAACCAGCGATTAGTGAATGAGTTAATGGTTTCGCAAAATTTGAATCAAGTTTTGCAAAAATATCGGAAATGTTTGCTCGAAATGCAAGAGAAGTGTAATTGTAATCAAAAATTCAATGAATTTATAATCAATTCATTGGAAAATCAGTTGAAAAGTGTTTCCGTAAGCGACGGACAAACGATCGGCAAATTGATTGCGAGAAGAGTCGCGAATCTTAAGGAAGAGAAGAATTGCAATAAATCGGCCGAAAGTCCGAAACAATTCAAATGTCGTTTCGATGACTGCATTGAATGCTTTGAATCGATGTCTGAATTGAGAAAACATTTGAAAACAATTCACGAATCGATTGAAGCGAAGAATGTCTTAAACAATAAGACGATAAATGAGCCGAAAGTCGTGGAAAGTGTGGAACAAATGAGTGAAACAAACGATATGTTTGAGTCGTTCGACACAAACGACTCAATCGATTCGAGCGATGAAAGCGGCGATGAATTGAACGAAAAGCGCGAATCGGATGAAGACTTCGGGCCATCGGTTCGGAAACGCGCGAAGACTAGTGCCGAGAGTGTGGCCAAAGCGGAAGGGCTTCGCACGTCGTTCGCCGACGGAAAGCGCGGCTCAGGTGTTACCTATCGGCGCGAGTGGAGTGACGGGCAGCGCCGGTACGCGTGCGGGTGGAGCGGCTGCGGGCGGGTGTATACGCGGACGCGAAACCTCGTTTGTCACTACCGGTCGGTGCACACGAAGGAAGCGCCGTTCGGGTGCCCGGACTGCGACAAACGCTTTACGGCCGAGCGCTATGTGGAGATGCATCGGAATCGCGTGCACTTGAAGGCCAATACACGGCCGGAGAGTAGGCCGCGCCTGAAGTGTTTGAAATGCAATAATACGTTTCGATCGCAAGACCTACTCGAGACGCACGTAGACGTTAAACACGCGCCGGACGTCGACTACCGGTGCGAGACGATCGACGGCCGCACGCGCTATGTCTGCGGTTGGACGGGCTGTGAGCGGAACTTCTATCAGCCGCGCGAATGCGTCTGCCATTATCGCACCGAACATACGAAGGCAATGCCGTTCGAGTGCGCCGAATGCGGACAACGCTTTCCGGTGCAGCGCTATTTGTTCAGTCACCGGCGCGCGAAGCACCCGAAGGCCGGGGAGCTGTTTCGCTGCGATTACGGCGACTGTCAGTTCGAGACGCCGTTGTTGGCGTCGATGGTTTCGCATAAAGCGCGGCATACGATGGCCCGACGTTTTCGGTGCGAAGAGAGTGGGTGCGGGAAGTGCTTCAAAACGGCCGATGATCTCAGGCTTCACGCGCAGCGGCACACGAATGAGGCGTCGTTTGCGTGCCATTGGCCCGGATGTGACACGCGCTGGAAGGTGCGCAAAGACCTGCAGCGGCACGAGAGGACGCACGCGAGTGAACGCAAATACCGGTGCGATTACGCCGGCTGTGAGAAGACTTTTACGACACCGGAAGCGCGACGAAACCACCGACGCATACACCTGGGCAAGCACAAGGCCTACGCGTGCAGTTGGCCCGGCTGTTCCTACGGCGGCCCATCCGAAGCTATACTCAAAGAACATAATAATATACATCTGGACGTCCGGCCCTACAAGTGCTCGTTCGCCGACTGCACCCGAACTTTCCATATGCGGACACAACTGCGCGATCACTTGAAACTGCACTCAAAGCCGAAGAATACGAACAAATATATACCGAAATTCAAATGCAATGTCGAGGCCTGTAATCGCACGTTTTGTTCGGCGAAGACACTCGAAACGCACAAACAGCTCATTCACGGCGACGACCCGATGCCGTACGCATGCGATTGGCCCGAATGCGGCGCTCGGTTTCGGCGCGAATGCTATCTATCGAAACATCGGTTGAGTCATACGAACGGATCGGCTTTTCGCTGCCATTACGACGGCTGCGCGAAGACGTTCATAACGGCCGACGCGCTCGTGAGTCACGAGAGGGTACACAATAAGAAGCTCGTGTGCAGTTGGCCCGGCTGCGAGGCCCGGTACATCAAAGCGGCGCACTTGGAGGCGCACATGAATAGCGCGCATCTGAACGTTCGGCCGCACGAGTGCCGGACGTGCGGTAAGACATTCACCGATAAACAGCATTTGGTTTCTCACGAGTACAGGCATACGAAGCCGTTCCGCTGCGATTGGCCCGAATGCGGACAGACGTTCGGTTCGGCGAAGTCACTGCAGACGCATCTGAACGCTCACGAGAATCGGCGGCCCTTTAAGTGCGAGTTCGCCGACTGCGACAAAGGCTTCAATAGTCGGAGTAATCTCTTGCAGCACATGCGGGTGCATAACAAGTAACATGCAGTTTATCCATTAATTTGTACAGTGTAATTATTATTACGGTAATACGGTTTGTGGTCAACACAGCTTTGTTTCGAATTTAATATGTATTATGTATTACTTAACTTAATAAAGGAATTTTACAAAATAATTATACTGTATAATATTATTGTAATGCACTAATAATTTCAGACGCATATTATTATGTAAATTTTTTAAATTAAAAACATGGTTATTTAATTTGTAGTAAAACTGGATGAGTAGTAGATTTAAACTAACTGCAATTATAAATATTGACAAAACTTATTTTTATGCCATAATAATGTGATAAAAAATGTAGCTAACTACAAATAGAAGCAACATGCTGAGCACATTCCGCATTAATATAAACGTTAATTATATTATCATGATAAATTTTGAATGCGCTTGAATTCAGGCGCCTTTAGCGAGAAGACGAGCCTATTGTCCATTATATCGGTTGTTATGACGACTGGAGTTTGTTTACTAAATATTTTTTAATTCGTGTTTTTGTGACTGTTTTCACTTATTCTTAACAATTTTTCTATTGTTTTAAAATTGTTTTTAATGATTAAATTACGAATTATTTACATAAATATATGATTTAATTAATTGAATTGCAATTATGGCTCAAATACTGGTTAACGACGTGTTTGAGGAGTTGTCTGAAGAGAACCAGCGATTAGTGAATGAGTTAATGGTTTCGCAAAATTTGAATCAAGTTTTGCAAAAATATCGGAAATGTTTGCTCGAAATGCAAGAGAAGTGTAATTGTAATCAAAAATTCAATGAATTTATAATCAATTCATTGGAAAATCAATTGAAAAGTGTATCCGTAAGTGACGGACAAACCATCGGCAAAACGAATGAACCGATTGAGAGAAGAGTCGCGAATCTAAAAGAAGAGAAGAATTGCAATAAATCGGACGAAAGTCCGAAACCTATTAAACCGAAGAATGTCTTAAATAATAAGACAATAAATAAGCGGAAAATTGCCGAAAGTGTGGAACAAATGAGTGAAACAAACGATATGTTTGAGTCGTTCGACACAAACGACTCAATCGATTCGAGCGATGAAAGCGGCGATGAATTGAACGAAAAGCGCGAATCGGATGAAGACTTCGATCCGTCGGTTCGGAAACGGATGAAGACATACCGAACGCCCGAATGGCTTCAAACAGCAGCCGAACGCGTCCGCTATCGGATGGAAACGATCGCTGGTCAGCGGCGGTACTTCTGCGGCTGGAATGGTTGCGATCGGGTCTATACGCGCACCCGAAACCTCGCCGCCCACTACCGGTCGGTGCACACGAAGGAAAGGCCCTACGAGTGCGCGGATTGCAGCGCAAACTTTACGGCCAATAAGTATTTGGCACAACATCGCGAGTTGAAGCACCCGAACAGTCGGCCGGCAGTCAGCGACAAATCGGCCGAAAGCGCACCGACAGCCGAGCGTTCGGTCGGACCGAAACCGAAGTGTTCGCATTGCAACCGAGTCTTTGCGACACAAGACATACTCGAGACACACGAAGACATTATGCACGCGCCGGGCGTTGACTACCGGAGCGAAACGATCGATGGCCGGCAGCGGTTCGTCTGCACGTGGAGTGGATGCGACCGAAACTTTACGCACCCGCGAGAGCTCGTCTGCCATCACCGCACGGACCACACGAAAGAGATGCCATTCGAGTGCTCGGAATGCGATCAACGCTTTCCGGTTAAGCGGTATTTAGTCACTCATCGAAAGACGAAGCACTCGAAGCCCGAGGACTGGTTTCGGTGCGATTACGGCGACTGTCAGTTCGCGACGCCTCTGAAAACTTCGCTCGAAACGCATAAAGCGCGGCATACGATGGCCAGACGTTTCCGGTGCGATGAGAGTCAGTGCGGAATGTGCTTCAAAACGGCCAGTGATCTGAAGCTGCATCAGGTGCGGCACACGAATGAACCGCTATTTGCGTGCCATTGGCCCGGATGTGACACGCGTTGGAAGATGCGTAAGGATCTGCAGCGGCACGAGAGGACGCACGAGAGTGAACGCAAATACCGGTGCGATTATCTCGGCTGCGGGAAGGCCTACACTACACCAGAAACACTACGAAGCCACCGGGCCAGAATACACAAAGGCAAGAATAAGGCCTTCAGGTGCAGTTGGCCCGGCTGTCAGTTTGGCGCCGTAACGGAATCGATAGTCAAAGATCACAATAACATACATCTGGACGTCCGGCCTCACAAGTGCTCGGTTGCCGACTGCACCCGAACTTTCCATCAGCGGAAACAACTGCTCCAACACTTGAAACTGCACTCAAACCCGAAGAATACGAACAAATTTATTCCGAAATTCAAATGCGATGTCGAGGCCTGTCATCGGGTGTTTATATCGGCGAAGAGACTCGCAAAGCATAAACTCCTCTTTCACGGCGACGACCCGATGCCGTACGCATGCGATTGGCCCGAATGCGGGGAACGGTTTCGGCGCGAATGCTATCTATCGAAACACCGGTTGAGTCATACGAACGGATCGGCGCTTCGATGCCATTACGACGGCTGCGCGAAGACGTTCCTAACGGTCGACGCTCTCGTGAGTCACGAGAGGATTCATAATAAGAACGTCGTGTGCAGTTGGCCCGGCTGCGAGGCCCGGTACGTCACTGCGGGGCTGCTCGAGTATCACATGAATAGCGCGCATCTGAACGTTCGGCCGCACGAGTGCCGGACGTGCGGTAAGACATTCGTCGATAAACAGCATTTGGTTTCTCACGAGTACAGGCATACGAAGCCGTTCCGCTGCGATTGGCCCGAATGCGAGGCCGCGTTCGGCACAACGAAGTCACTGCAGACGCATCTGAACGCTCACGAGAATCGGCGGCCCTTTAAGTGCGAGTTCGCCGACTGCGACAAAGGCTTCAATAGTAGAGGCAATCTCTTGCAGCACATGCGGGTGCATAACAAGTGAGGTATTCGGGCACTTACTTTATACATGCTATTATTTATACAATTTTTTGATTTGGTTTAACTTACAATACATTCCCTAAATAATTGAATCGGGGTTTTAGTGAAGTAAATTATACAGATTACTTGTATAGCAGTGTTTTATTTATAAGATTCTATACAGTACAAAATATTTATACAGCAGTATTACTTAAGTGCCAAATAGGTTGTTGCCGTAATAACGATTGTATTATCATGTATAATTCGTATTAAAGAAATAGAGGTCTTATTTTAACAAGTGATAAAATAACATGCTTACCACATTTAAACTCATTGTCGTAATATTTATTACCGATATTATGTTAAGCTAGGAAGTTAGTTTTAGTAAGCTTAAATAAGCCAGGATAAAGTAATTACTAATTAGCATGCTAAATATATTACTTGAATTCGAGCGCCTTTACAGTTAACGATAAGATAATCCTATTGTTCAGTATTTCGGTTGTTATGACGACTAGAGTTTGTTTACTGATATCTTGATTTCGCGTTTTTATGACTGTTTCCACACATTCTTAACATTTTGTCTTTTATTTTAATACTAGTTATTAATCATTAAATTGTGAATTATTTTCACAAATATATGATTTAATTAATTGAATTGTAATTATGGCTCAAATACTGGTTAACGACGTGTTTGAGGAGTTGTCTGAAGAGAACCAGCGATTAGTGAATGAGTTAATGGTTTCGCAAAATTTGAATCAAGTTTTGCAAAAATATCGGAAATGTTTGCTCGAAATGCAAGAGAAGTGTAATTGTAATCAAAAATTCAATGAATTTATAATCAATTCATTGGAAGTGAAGTACAAAAGTGTTTCCGTAAGCGACGGACAAACTGTCGGCGAAACGAATGAACCGATTGAGAGAAGAGTCGCGAATCTGAAGGAAGAGAAGAATTGCAATAAATCGGACGAAAGTCCGAAACCTATTAAACCGAAGAATGTCTTAAATTATAAGACAATAAATGAGCCGAAAGTCGCCGAAAGTGTGGAACAAATGAGTGAAACAAACGATATGTTTGAGTCGTTTGACACAAACGACTCAATCGATTCGAGCGATGAAAGCGGCGATGAATTGAACGAAAAGCACGAATCGGATGAAGACTTCGAGCCATCGGTTCGGAAACGACTGAAAACATACCGATCGCCCGAAAACAGCGCCGCCGGTTGCCCATTAAATAAGCGGAAGTCTCAACACCCGGACAGTCATAATCCGGTTAAACCGAAGCCGAGGTGTTTGCACTGCAACCGAGTCTTTGCGACGCAAGACGTACTCGAGACACACGAAGACATAATGCACGCGCCGGGCGTCGACTACCGGAGCGAAACGATCGACGGCCGACAGCGGTTCGTCTGCACGTGGAGTGGATGCGACCGAAACTTTGCGCACCAGAGAGAGCTCGTCTGCCATCACCGCAGAGAACACACGAAAGAGGCGCCGTATGAGTGCCCCGAATGCGACCAACGCTTTCCGATGAAGCACTATCTCGTCAGTCACCGACAGGCGAAGCACCCGATCGACGGGCAGTTGCTTCGGTGCGAATACGGCGACTGCGCGTTTGAGACGCCGTGGAAGTATGTGCTGAAAGCGCATACAGCGCGGCATACGATGGCCAGACGTTTCCGGTGCGACGAAGATGAGTGCGGGAAGTGCTTCAAAACGTCTGAAGATCTCAAGCATCACCAACAGCGGCACACGAATGAACCGCTGTTCGCGTGCCATTGGCCCGGATGTGAGACGCGCTGTAAGATGCGTAAGGATTTGTATCGGCACGAGAGGACGCACGAGAGTGAACGCAAATACCGGTGCGATTACGCCGATTGTGAGAAGACCTTCACTACGCCGAGAAACCTACGAGAACATCAAAACTCCATACACAGGGGCATGAATAGGTCACTCCCGTGCAGTTGGCCCGGCTGTCAGTACGTGGGCCGAACCAACTTTAAACTGCGCGAACACAACAACACTCATCTGAACGCCCGGCCCTACAAGTGCTCGTTCGCCGGCTGCGACAAACGGTTCAATACGAAGTCACTGCTCAACACACACTTGAAAACACATTCAATACCGAAAAGTATGAAATTTGCGCCGAAATTCAAATGCGATGCCGAGGCCTGCGATCGGGTGTTTGCTTCGGCCAAATGGCTGCGAACGCATAAACTCACGGTTCACGGCGACGACCCGATGCCGTTCGGCTGCGATTGGCCCGAATGCGGCGAACGGTTTCGGCGCGAATGCGAACTCAAAAAACACCGATTGAGTCATACGAACGAACGCGCGTTCGTCTGCTATGTTGACGGCTGCGCGAAGACGTTTCTCACGCGCGACGCACTCGTCACGCACGAGAAGACGCACAATAAGAACGTCGTGTGCAGTTGGCCCGGCTGCGAGGCCCGGTACGTGAACGCGGCGCTGCTCGGCTACCACATGAATAGCGCGCATCTGAACGTTCGGCCGCATAAGTGCCAGTATTGCGACAAACGTTTCGCCGATAAACAGCATTTACTTTCGCATGAGTTCTCGCATACGAAGCCGTTCCGCTGCGATTGGCCCGAATGCGAGGCCGCGTTCGGCACAACGAAGTCACTGCAGACGCATCTGAACGCTCACGAGAATCGGCGGCCCTTTAAGTGCGAGTTCGCCGACTGCGACAAAGGCTTCAATAGTAGGGGTAATCTCTTGCAGCACATGCGGGTGCATAACAAGTGAGCTTATCCTATCATGCAGCTATTTACACGATTGTATACGGTAGCATTTGTGAGATTATGGTACATGGTTATTATTTGTAGTATTTTGAATTTGATTGAAAATTGTACAGTTTACTAATTATACAAGTATTTTATTGTACGAATTTTTTTATATTAAAAATTAATGTACGATATTATTGTAGTATTACACAAATTATAATAATGCGAAATTATAATAATGCGAATTAGCATGCTATTTTTGTGATTAAACCCAGAGCTTACTTGATTTGAACAAAATAAGATGATTGCTGAATGTGTTATGCCATATTTACTTAAAGAATTTGTATCAAATGCCATAATAAAATGTTAAAAATTTGGACATGCTACAATAGAATATTTGTATTGACTAAAGTTAAAGTTAAATAAATTATTAATTTACAAACTAACATGTTATGGGTTTGAATTCAGGCGCCTTTAGCGAGAAGACGAGCCAATTGTCCATAATATCGGTTGTTATGACGACTAGAGTTTGTTTACTAAATATCTTTAATTCGTGTTTTTATGACAGTTTTCACTCATTCTCAACGATTTTTCTATTGATTTGAAATTGTTTTTAATGATTAAATTGTGAATTATTTTTATAAATATATGATTTAATTAATTGAATTGCAATTATGGCTCAAATACGGGTTAACGACGTGTTTGAGGAGTTGTCTGAAGAGAACCAGCGATTAGTGAATGAGTTAATGGTTTCGCAAAATTTGAATCAAGTTTTGCAAAAATATCGGAAATGTTTGCTCGAAATGCAAGAGAAGTGTAATTGTAATCAAAAATTCAATGAATTTATAATCAATTCATTGGAAAATCAGTTGAAAAGTGTTTCCGTAAGTGACGGACAAACGATCGGCAAAACGAATGAACCGATTGAGAGAAGACTCGCGAATCTAAAAGAAGAGAAGAATTGCAATAATTTGAGCGAAAGTCCGAAACCTATTAAACCGAAGAATGTCTTAAATAATAAGACAATAAATGAGCCGAAAGTCGTCGAAAGTGTGGAACAAATGAGTGAAACAAACGATATGTTTGAGTCGTTCGACACAAACGACTCAATCGATTCGAGCGATGAAAGCGGCGATGAATTGAACGAAAAGCGCGAATCGGATGAAGACTTCGAGCCGTCGGTTCTGAAACGGATGAAAACAAGTGCCGATAATGGCGTCTATCATCTCGAGACGAGGGACGGCGTGCGGTCATATGTGTGCGGTTGGAGTGGATGCGGCGGACGCTTCAAGCGGGCGGAGAACGTCAGTTATCACTACCAGTCGGCGCATACGAACGAAATGCCGTTCGAGTGCCGCGATTGCGACGCGCGGTATACGACGCTCCGGCATCTGACGAAACACCGCAAGTCATGCCACTCGAGCGGCGAACAGTTGGCCGAACCCCGAGTTAAGGCGAAATGTTTGAAATGCAATAAAGGCTTTCGGAGCCGAGAGATACTGGAGAATCACGAGGACATTATGCACGCGTCGGGTGTTGTCTATCGGCGCGAGTTGGTCGACGGCCGCAAGCGGTACGTCTGCGCGTGGAGTGGATGCGACCGACACTTCTCGCAGGCGCGCGATCTCGTCTGCCATCACCGCACGGACCACACGAAAGAGGCGCCGTATGAGTGCACCGAATGCGAGCAACGCTTTCCGGTTAAGCGCTATTTAGTCAGTCATCGACAGGCGAAGCACACGAAGGCCGAGGACTGGTTTCGGTGCGATTACGCCGACTGCGCGTTTGAGACGCCGTCGAAACATGCGTTGAAAGAGCATAAAGCGCGGCATACGATGGCCAGACGTTTCCGGTGCGATGAGGATGAGTGCGGAATGTGCTTCAAAACGGCCAGTGATCTCAAGTCACATCAACAGCGGCACACGAATGAACCGTCGTTTGCCTGCCATTGGCCCGGATGTGACACCCGTTGGAAGCAGCGAAAGGATCTGCAGCGGCACGAGAGGACGCACGAGAGCGAACGTAAATACCGGTGCGATTACCCCGGGTGTGGGAAGGCCTACACTACACCGGAAACCCTACGAAGCCACCGGGCCAAAATACACAAGGGCAAGAATAAGGCCTACAGGTGCAGTTGGCCCGGCTGTCAGTTCGGAGCGGTAGCGGAATCTATAGTCAAAGAACACAATAACATACATCTGGACGTCCGGCCCCACAAGTGCTCGGTCGCCAACTGCACCCGAGCTTTCCATTTGAGGGCACAACTGGTTGAACACTTGAAACGGCACTCAAAGCCGAAGAATACGAACAAATTTATTCCGAAATTCAAATGCGATGTCAAGTCCTGTCATCGGGTGTTCGTATCGGCGAAGAGACTCGAAAGGCATAAACTCGTCTTTCACGGCAACGACCCGATGCCGTACGCATGCGATTGGCCCGAATGCGGGCAACGGTTTCGGCGCGAATTCGATCTAACGAAACACCGGTTGAGTCATACGAACGGATCGGCGCTTCGATGCCATTTCGACGGCTGCGCGAAGACGTTTCTAACGACCGACGGGCTCGTGAGGCACGAGAGGGTTCACGATAAGAAGGTCGTGTGCAGTTGGCCCGGCTGCGAGGCCCGGTACGTCACTGCGGCACTGCTCGAGTATCACATGAATAGCGCGCATCTGAACGTTCGGCCGCACGAGTGCCGGACGTGCGGTAAGACATTCGCCGATAAACAGCATTTGGTTTCGCATGAGTTCTGGCATACGAAGCCGTTCCGCTGCGATTGGCCCGAATGCGAGGCCGCGTTCGGCTCAATGAAGTCACTGCAGACGCATCTGAACGCTCACGAGAATCGGCGGCCCTTTAAGTGCGAGTTCGCCGACTGCGACAAAGGCTTCAATAGTAGAGGCAATCTCTTGCAGCACATGCGGGTGCATAACAAGTGAGGTATTCGGGCACTTACTTTATACATGCTACTATTTATACAACTTTTTGGTTTGGTTTACAATACTTATTTTCTAAATAATTGAATTGGAGTTTTAATAAATTAAATTATACAGATTACATGTATAGCAGTGTATTATTTATAAGATTCTATACAGTACAAAATACTTTATTTATATAGTATAAGTGCCAAATAACTTAATAACGACAGTATTATCATGTACGATTATTTTGTAGAATTAAAAGGCTTATTTTAACAAGTGATAAAATAACCATGATTACCGCATTTAAACTCATTGCCAAAATTATGCTAACGAGTAAGCAAAGTTAATCTACTGTAGGAACTTTAGCTTATAGCAAGCTTAAATAAATCATGAATCATGATAAAGGAATTACAGCATTGTAGCATGCTAAATATATTACTTGAATTCGAGCGCCTTTACAGTTACATAACGATAAGATAAGCCTATTGTTTAGTATTTTGGTTGTTATGACGACTAGTGATTGTTTACTCAATGTTTTGATTTCACGTTTTTATGATTGTTTTCACACATTCTTAACATTTACTCTTTTATTTTAATACTTGTTATTAATCATTAAATTGTGAATTATTTACATAAATATATGATTTAATTAATTGAATTGCTATTATGGCTCAAATACGGGTTAACGACGTGTTTGAGGAGTTGTCTGAAGAGAACCAGCGATTAGTGAATGAGTTAATGGTTTCGCAAAATTTGAATCAAGTTTTGCAAAAATATCGGAAATGTTTGCTCGAAATGCAAGAGAAGTGTAATTGTAATCAAAAATTCAATGAATTTATAATCAATTCATTGGAAGTGAAGTACAAAAGTGTTTCCGTAAGCGACGGACAAACTGTCGGCGAAACGAATGAACCGATTGAGAGAAGACTCGCGAATCTGAAGGAAGAGAAGAATTGCAATAATTTGAGTGAAAGTCCGAAACCTATTAAAGAGAAGAATGTCTTAAATAATAAGACATTAATTGAGCCGAAAGTCGTCGAAAGTGTGGAACAAATGAGTGAAACAAACGATATGTTTGAGTCGTTCGACACAAACGACTCAATCGATTCGAGCGATGAAAGCGGCGATGAATTGAACGAAAAGCGCGAATCGGATGAAGACTTCGGGCCATCGGTTCGGAAACGGATGAAAACATACCGAACGCCCGAATGGCTTCAAACAGCAGCCGAACGCGTCCGCTATCGGATGGAAACGATCGCTGGTCAGCGGCGGTACTTCTGCGGCTGGAATGGTTGCGATCGGGTCTATACGCGCACCCGAAACCTCGCCGCCCACTACCGGTCGGTGCACACGAAGGAAAGGCCCTACGAGTGCGCGGATTGCAGCGCAAACTTTACGGCCAATAAGTATTTGGCACAACATCGCGAGTTGAAGCACCCGAACAGTCGGCCGATAATCAGCGACAAATCGGCCGAAAGCGTACGGAAAGACCGCAAGTTATGCCACCCGAGCGGCGAACAGTTGGCCGAAAGCGGCGCTAAAGCGAAATGTTTGAAATGCAATAAATGCTTTCCGACGCTAGAGATACTCGAGAATCACGAGGACATTATGCACGCGTCGGGTGTCATCTACCGGCACGAGATTGTCGACGGCCGCAAGCGGTACGTCTGCGCGTGGAGTGGATGCGACCGACACTTCTCGCAGGCGCGCGATCTCGTCTGCCATCACCGCACGGACCACACGAAAGAGATGCCGTATGAGTGCCCCGAATGCGATAAACGCTTTCCGGTGAAGCGGTATTTAGTCAGTCATCGAAAGACAACGCACCCGAAGGGCGAGCAGTTGTTTCGGTGCGATTACGACGGCTGCGCGTATGAGACGCCTTTGAATAAGTCGCTAAAAGAGCATAAATCGCGGCATTCGATGGCCAGACGTTTTCGGTGCGATGAAGACGATTGCGGAAAGTGCTTCAAAACGGCCTGTGATCTCAAGTCACATCAGGTGCGGCACACGAATGAGCCGCTGTTCGCCTGCCATTGGCCCGGATGTGACACGCGTTGGAAGATGCGTAAGGATCTGCAGCGACACGAGAGGACGCATTCGAAAGAACGCAAATACCGGTGCGATTACGCCGACTGCGGGAAGAGCTTTGCTACTCCGGAAAACCTACATAACCACCGGCGCTCGATACATTTGGGCAAGAATAAGGCCTACCCGTGCAGTTGGCCCGGATGTCAGTACGGCGCGCCATCCGAAGCAGTACTGGAAGAACACAATAACATTCATCTGGACGTCCGGCCCTACAAGTGCTCGTTCGCCGACTGCACCCGAACTTTCCATATGCGGACACAACTGCGCGAACACTCGAGAACGCACTCAAAGCCGAAGAATACGAATAAATTAATTCCGAAATTCAAATGCGATGCCGAGGCCTGCGATCGGCTGTTCGTATCGGCGAAGAGACTCGAAAGGCATAAATTCGTTCTTCACGGCAACGACCCGATGCCGTACCCATGCGATTGGCCCGAATGCGGGCAACGGTTTCGGCGCGAATGTCATCTAACGAAACACCGGTTGAGTCATACGAACGCATCTGAACTGCGCTGTCATTACGACGGCTGCGCGAAGACGTTCGTAACGGCCAACCTACTCGCGAGGCACGAGAGGATTCATAATAAGAAGGTCGTGTGCAGTTGGCCCGGCTGCGAGGCCCGGTATATCACCGCGGCGCAGCTCCAGTACCACATGAATAGCGCTCATCTGAACGTTCGGCCGCATAAGTGCCAGTATTGCGGTAAGACATTCGCCGATAAACAGCATTTGATTGGACACGAGTTGTCGCATACGAAGCCCTTCCGCTGCGATTGGCCCGAATGCGAGGCCGCGTTCGGCACAACGAAGTCACTGCAGACGCATCTGAACGCTCACGAGAATCGGCGGCCCTTTAAGTGCGAGTTCGCCGACTGCGACAAAGGCTTCAATAGTAGGGGTAATCTCTTGCAGCACATGCGGGTGCATAACAAGTGAGCTTAACATGCAGCTATTTATACACTGTACATAAAATAGGTTTTTTTTATGTTACATGTCTAAATTATTGATGTCTTGAATAAAATTTTGCCCACCTTTATTTTCCTGATTAAAATTGTGTGCGTTATTATCTTATTTATTGGATATTTTAATTTTATAATAAAGCTACAGCATTATTATTTAAGCTGTTCAAAAGTGAAATTATCATGCAATTATTTATAATTAAAAGCGAGCTTAATCAACATTAACAAGTTGTAAAATAATTTGGTTAAAACTGTTAACTGGCTAAATTTTTAAAATATGAACAAACAAACATAAATTTGTATGTACGGGAAAGTAAACTAAATGATCATGCTTAAAATCGAATTAGTACTGTAAATGAAAAGTTTTTTGGACTTAAATTCGGGCGCCTTTAGTGAGAAGACGAGTCTATTGTACTGTATTTCGGTTGTTATGACGACTAGAGTTTGTTTACTAATAATCTTTAATTTTGTGTTTTTATGACTGTTTTCACACATTCTTTTGTTTCAATGCTTATTATTGATACGGTTGCTGATGACCACTCTTCGCGATTCGTGGCCACCGGTCCGTAGGACTCGCTTCCGCGGACTTCTTTG
>JAQIXC010000252.1:0-35867 GCA_034697605.1 Metabelba pulverosa | reverse complement strand
TGAATAAAATAATCATTCAAAAACAAAACAGTCTAATAATTTTTTTAGCATCTCTACTAAAATAAAATAGAAAAAAGTTATTCACAAAATATATCTCTAAAAAGTAGCTCAACATAAAGCTGTTTTTGTTTTTACAAAGTAAATACAAAGTATAACAATAATATTTTTTAAAATTAAAACAATATTAAATTATATAATGTTTACATTTGTGTAATTTTTAAAACATTTTGTTTAAAGAATGTTATTTAATTTTTCAGAATATTTACTATATCTAGAGATTAATATTAAATGTGGAATGCATAAAATGTGATAAAGTATTTAATATAAATAATTATTCATAACAAATTATGCATAAATTTATTTTTAATTAAATAAAATTAAACTACATAATTTATATAAATTAAATTGCATCTTGCCATAAATTCCAATCAAAACTTTACATTAAAACAAAAATTGCATGCTAGTTGTTGTTGAGAAACTGTGTAAAAAGAGAGTTTCAAACTTCTGATTACAACTGTATATTCGATCATAAGGTCTCGTCAGAGCCTAACGATTGATAGATCCAAATGACTGTCGACTGGATGTCAATATCGAATACAAAACATAGAAATGAATGAAAAATGCATTTCAATAAAATCGGTTTATATGACACAAACATTCATCACTCGAAACATATAAATCAATGTAAAAATTTTATCAAGAAAATTATTTTCTAAATTTCGTACAATTTGTCAATTTTACACTAGTTTAAAATGTGATGTTATATATTGCCAGGTTGTTAATGGTTGGTTAGTCTGTTTAAATTTTAAATTAAATGTTCAAAAATAAAATAATAAAAAATAGTAAAATATTATGCTTTTAAAATATTTTTATTGAGACTTTAAATAGGTTTAACACTGTGCAATGTGACTTTATTGTACGGATAGTAAAACTCTTTAATTAGCTATTAATTGACTTTTGATTACTAAATGACAAACAAATAGAACGAATAAAACAAAACACTTGACATACAATAGAAAGCACTTTTCGATTCGAAAGTATGAAAAATAATTGTCATATAATTCGTCGACTGATATGCGAATAAATGCATTGAAAGTTGACTTATTATATGAATTATAATTAAATTAGAATTTTGCGCAAAACGTGTTGATTATTATCGCAAAAAATTTTATTAAAATAAACTTTTCGTACAATAAATCATAATTCAGTGCAAAGAAAATGTTTGGAATAATAATGAAATGCAAACACAAAACAAAAAATTGACTAAAATTTTGGCCTAATGTAGGAAAATAGACTAATTTTGCAAAGTAGCAATAATAAAATTGATAAACGCTTAAAGAGCAACACCATGTATAAATCAAACAGTGCACTTCTTAAAACGACGAAGAAAATAGCAAGATAAAATATAGATGCGTATAAAGATTTAATGAACTATTTTTGTCTCGATATTAGTGATACTTATGAGCGAGAAATTGCTTATAAATAAAAATAATAATAATATTCATTGCAATAAAGTATCGAATAAATGGTATTTTTATGTTTTTAATGATTGTATAACAAAATATAATGACTATAATTAGATTATGTTACATGCTATAATTTGCGAGTAGCGCACAGACAGTCAGTCAGCGCTGCAAACAGTACATCGAAAAACATGAGTTTCCATGTTATCCGAAAAGTTTATACCTATTTATGCCTTTAATTCTATATTCGGTGTATATTCTCTACTAAAGTGGTATTCTCTGACTTCGAGGTCTTATCTCTTATCTGTTTATCCGTCGCCGACATTAACTCGACATTAACTCGAGACGACGACTGCAGTGAAGCCGAACGTTTGGTTTTTGCGAAAACGCTTTTCATTTATTAATTCATTCATTCATTCATTTATTATATCGAAACGGATTCGATCGCATCAGTCGTTACATAAACAGATCGACCGATCGATACGTATTATCGTCTCTCGTCTCTCGACCGGCGCTCCGATGCGACGGAAACTCCGAGAAATCACATCTTTTCACCGCCGCTGCGAACAGTGCTCACGAATTATGCATTGCACTGACATTTGACTCCATTCGTCATTAATGCGAACGTAACAAAAATATTCGATCATATATTGAAATTTTGTCATTTTCCACTGCATATCATTCCGCAAACAAAATTTAATTTGATATGCAACTTTTTCAAAAATAATTTTTTTCTTAAATTAAAATTTATAATGAAACTATAAATAATTCAATTTTGTTCTTCTTTTCAAACTCCTAGTTTATTAAATTATTTTCAATAAAGCGATGCTAAATCTAGCAAGTCATTTTTTCGAGGCAGAAAGTGGTGTAATTTTACTTTAAAAGTGAGTTATATTTTTAAAAACGCATTCGAAAACTCAATTTTTATTTCAGTTCATATCATAAGATATCTTAGATTTATATATAACTCCTATTCTATCCTTACTTTTAAAAACTCGATTTTAAGCATGCTGATGGAAGAACTATACGAATTAAATAAAACATAATGTTTTTAACAAAATAAATCAATAAATTTTAATCTTTTAAAAAGCTTATAAAAAGCTCAATGATTCTGAAAATGAAAAAAATAATAATAAAACATAATATAAGATAATATATGTTTGAAGCGAAACATAGAGAGAGTGCGAGAGACGCGAGTTATTTAAAAATCTAATATTTGAAATAAACATCATTTTTTATCACATGCTTACGTAATAATGATTTTTATTCGACTATTTATTCAGTGCACAAAAAATAACGTAAAGCGAGGCAAGAAAACGCTATATTAAATAAAGTTTTTCATTTAATCTGAGCTATTATTCTTCATTTTTATAGCAAGAAAAGCCGAAATCAAAATTAAATAAATCTTTTCTTGATTTCGCTATTTCACCGCGAATTGGAATTAATTATACAGTATATTGTATGCGAATAATAATCATTTTTTTGTTTGAATAATAATTTTTTTCGTTGTGGATATGATTACGGGTGTATTTATTATGCATATTTTGAGCATGCTGAATTGGTGAGAATTCGAGAATGCGATTCCGATTCTGTAAATCGTTTATCAATTTGAATAATAGACTTCTTTAGGAAAATATTTTTGAATAAATCTTTTTGTGTTTGCATCTAAAGCCCGTATCTCTATCTCTAGCAAGCAGCTTTTTCTAAAACCAGCGTTTTTTCTATGGCTTATATCCGGCATAATATAGTTTGACAATTACGCGTCTGACGAATGACGTGCAAAAAAGCAGCAAGATAAATTCGGAATCTGATTAAATTTCAGATTTTGAAAAAATAATATAATGTATATTTTGAACAAACTTTAATGTATCAAAACGACGGCCAATATAATGTAAAATTTTTGTTTTCCTCCGATAAGACTTTTTAAAAAATCAAAATCAAAACTATAATTTGGGGTAAAATTCGCGAATCATATCATATATCACGAGTGAAGCGAAAGTTTATGAAATCTCTCGAGAATTTCGGTTTCGAATGACTGTTAGAAAACAAAACTTGTTGTAAGAGAAGCGCTTCAGTGGATAATAAAAGCACTGACAGCAGACACGAGTGCCGGTGCCGGCCCAGGCGTCTCAAGACGAGGCGGACGTGGCGCTCAACATCGCACTAACCATACGGCTAGTTTGAGCATGCCACTATTGCCACTATTCCTGACCCGCAATCATCATTCGCTTTATGGCTATGCGTTCGCTAAGAGTAGCGGAAAAAGCGGTAAAAAATTTACAGCACTTTCCACAAGAAAATGGGTTTTATTAATGAAAACTAAAATTCGTTCATAACATGAGCGGTAAAAAAGAAATTATGTTTAATACTCTTTTTTGTTGAATAAGTTACATTGAAGTTTTCAGATATAAATTATTGCAATTTGTCATGTATGAATCTAATTTATTGGAATCAATCTATTCCCGCAAGTTATACGTGATAAATCAAAATACAAAACTCTATTAAATTTTTTTTTATAGATTCGGTTAATTTCTTATTTATAATCTTGTTAGTAATTAATGTATAGCGCAAAATATATTCATTAAGTTATTTATTATTTAGGAAACTCTTATACTTTATAATTAAATTTTGCAAAAAAAAAATTCTAATGGTTTTAATCGAATGCATAAACTAAAGGCACAAATCAATACAGAAAATACATAACAAAACAAATAACAAAAATTGTTTATTAGATGCAAACAGTTGTAACAAATTAGCCGAATATATGAACTCAAGTAAACAGAATATCGATATCGAATATAAGATAATAATTTATTGTTTGCAAAAAATGATATGTCTATTCTGGTCGTCCGTATGGATTGTAAATTCAAATAAATGTCTGCATATAAGTCGAGCGCAAGAGAAGAGTGTCTTCGCATCTAATAGAGAGTGAGTGGGAGTGCGAGAGAGTGCGAGAGAGTGCGAGTAAAGAGAGTGTTTGGTTTGGCCTAAACGCCTAACAAACACTTCATCTTATTTTCATATGATTTTGCGTCAGTTTTTATGTCCGATCGGTATATCTTCTCTCGTAATCTCAATGTGTTGTCACTCGAAGCGATCGCCGCAAACACAGCGCCGATGATGAAGACGACGGTATATATACGTCGTATATATGGCGTATATATGGCGTATATATACCGTATATATGGCGTATATGTGGTGTATATATGTGTATATATTTGATCGAAATTTCTCAAAATGTTAGCGAATTTGCAGTACTCCTGACCCGAGCGGACGCGATATGAATCAGAAATGCAAACACTTTACGGACGACTGATTCGAAGCGAAGCCGACGTTTATCGATGCCATCGATCAATAACGGCTATCAACGGCCGAGCGCTGCACAGCCGACGCACAGCCGACAGCGTCGAGAACCGATCGCTCGATTTGGATGTTAGGCACAGAAAAAATTTTCAATTAATTCCTTCACTGCTGTAGAACTCAATCGCCAAAAGTCTCTATTCTTTTCGCACTCTTTCTCTCACTTTCTCTCTCTTTGCCTCTCAATCGACGAAAGGCTTAAACGGCTTAATAATAGACTGAAAACACAATAGTCGGCACAAAAAATACAATTAAGAAAAAAGTGCCGAAATTTTGCCAATCATTCACTTCAGACATATTTAGATTTGAGACCAAATTTTCGAAACATAATTACCGCCAATAAAGAGGTTTTTGTAATTTCAAAAATTATTGCCATTTTTTAGACGCAATTTAGTTTTGATGTATTGTTTGAATGCCTTTTCATACGACAATCGCTTTAAATCTAAGCTTTTATTGTATAATGTATTTCAAAAATTTTATTACTGTATTATTTTATTCTTAACGATAGAAATTAAATTGTTTATGAATATTTTAAAGTTTTATTTTTATTTAAACATTAAAGAGCATAATTTAGCACGAACAATTTTTAAACTAAGAATAATTTATGCAAAATAATAACAATTGTATTATATAATTTATATAATATTAATTTATTTAAATAATTTAAGCTGTGTAGTTTAAATATAAATTTCATTATTTTAAAACCAGTCTTAAACAATAGTCAAATTCTCCAACTAGATGTAACAAGGTAATTTAAATTCTCGTTGTACTACTGTATGTAAAACATTTTGTTTTAAATATTTCATATCTTTTAGTGAACATGAGTTTTGAAGTAATCGAAAAAACATACGAAACGTGAAAAAAGTGAGAAATGTTGTGAAATTAGATTTTATCTTCGATTATAAATTCAATATTTAATGATTTAGTTTCCGATATACTGGTTAAAAACAAGCAAGTTAGTTTTCTCGGAACGCCGAAACACATTTGTCGGTAGCGTTTGATAACGAGAGCGACGGGAATGGGAGAGAATCTATCAAAACATTCGGTGCGAGAAAAACAACGTCTCGTATCACAAGAATTGTTGTTTTCATTGATTTACTTTCAAATCGCAGCTATTTTTCACCGATAATAGACTTCATTATGTGATATGATTTGAAAAAATACGAAAATAAAGAGAAGAAAACGTACAATAAATTCGCCCAAAGCTTCTATATATAGCTTATGCTGCTCTCTCTCTCTCTCTCTCTCTCTCTCTCTCTCTCTCTCTCTCTCTCTCTCTCTCTCTCTCTCTCCTCCCTTATCCGTAAACTTATCCATATTATCAAACGTGTTGTAAGAGTTAAGACATTTTTGATTTGAAGAAATTGTCGTCAATTAAGCAAAAGTTTATTTCAAACGAAAACCTCTTTTCAAAACCGATTTCTTAATTCCGTCATAACTTAGACCCGTATGGCAACGGTATTCGCCGCCGAATAAAATATTTTTACAATTTTCGATATCGCAGATATTTGTGCGTGATAAATTCGGTAAAACTTTTTTCGCCATAAATTCTGATACACATTAACTCAAATTACGGCAATTTATAATATACTTGATAAAATATATTGCACTTATTCAATCTCGCAACATATACCATGGGGCTTTGCGAAATGGAAATTGCTGGATTAGGTCATTAATTGCCTGGTACTTGAGTTTTTTTAACATGAAAATATTTCAGCAAAAATTCATAACTCATTAATGTTTAAACAAAATTTTAACAAAAAAAAAATAGTTTTAAAAAATTTAATTAACTAAATGCAAAACTCTTGTAAATTTTTATTTTTGTTATTTAGATAATTATTTATATTGTATTAATTTATAGTGTTAAAAATAACGCTAAAATATAGTAGATTAATTATTAGATTTATCTAGTCGTTAAACTAATTTATAATGCTAATTTATAATTGTTTAATTGTATTTTAACATTTTAGCAGCTATGAAAATATTTTATTTAAGCATTCAACTAATTTGAATTTTATTTAATTTTATACAAAAGTTGGCGAAAAAAACAAAGAGTTTTGTTATACAGTATGAGTGAAAAAATGCAATAAATCATTAAGTTTTTGGCAAAAAAGTCAAATGAGTTCATTAAGTTTATGCATAACAATTCAATGCATTAGTCGAATAGTGTTCGCTATTGTAGCGCAAAAACGGCGACACAATGTCATCAATTATAAAACGGCTCAAACAAAATGCATATTCATATTTATAAATTATAATTGTTACTTTTTCCCTCCCGGAGACGGTTTATGCAAATGAACGCCGATTTTCATCGAAAAAAAGTCATTTCTTTTATACCCATCGCCGCTGTTCTCAACTCCCAAACACACACACATTTGCGCTTGATACTTTTTTAAAAATCGTAAAATTAATGGAAACATCAACACAATTATACATTGTGAATATAAAAAGAGCGATAAATTTATAATTAATAAAAGCGTTGTTCTCCGCACTCATACGCGAAACTGTTTTCTCCCTTTTTATGTACGACTTTCGCGAGCGTTGGCTATAAATTAGATTATTTTCAATCCGCATATCGTATGCAAAAAGCGATAATACTCTGCACTAAAACATCTTTTCAGGCGTATGTACGCCAAACATAAACATGTATAATAAAATATATTTTCGCCGCGTTTTTATGTTTGCAAAGATTATTATTTTGGCTTGGAAATTGCCATGTAAAAAAGCGAACACACATATACATAACAAACCCAGAGGTTATTCATCATTTTGTTTTTTATTTTGTTTTTTATTTTGTTTTTTATTTATTTATATTTTTTTTTGTTTTCGAGACTATAGGCGAGAATAGGAGAAATGTATTCAAAAACTAATTGTAAATTTACACCGAATAGGAAATGCGAGTAAAAACAATAATGCTAAAGCTGGTGAAAAATTCACGAATAATTCGAGCTTACAGTAGAAAGTTTTTTGATGTTGTTGACAGTATAAAAACTAACAATGCGGTTGGGGCGAATAAATTTTGGCATGCTTGTTTCGAGCGCTAAGCCTAATTGAGTGCTTAATGTTTGGCAAACGGCTTAATCAATACACGAGAAGTCAATATGCAATTCATGCAATTTTAATCAACTGTTTTATTCGGCGCCACTAATAAAGATTGTGCAGTGTACTTTTTTATTAGTGCGGCTAATGGCAAATTGGCATTTGTTTTAAAATGCAATAAAAACACGCCTTTCCTATGTGTGCGCTATCGAGTCGTGTGTTTCGGAAAGGGATTCGAATTCTATGTCTAATATAACTCAATATATAATATATTTTTGAAGTTAACTCTACAGTCAATACGGAATTATAGTCATTGAAAATAATGGTCTCAAACCGTATTAACAGAGAATTTTAAGTCAACTGTTTTCTATGGTTTCCACATCTATAGGGTTGTAATTCTTTTAAAATTCACACAGTCTATAATTACATTAAACTCTATTCTAACACTAAGAATAAGCATTTAATTTAACATAATAAATTGAATGTTATCTTGGTGACATAATTTTGAATGTTTAAATTATATACAAAATTAGCAATTATTTTATATATTGTTTAGAATAGGATTGCTTAACAACGCTAACTGAAGCCATGAAGCGAAGTCGAGACGATATTATTTACAAACTCTCGAAAACTAAGTCAAACATTGTTTGCAAACAATATTCTGCGAGATATCGAAGCCTTGAGAACGAGTTTTTCGACCGTCTATTGACTCTCTTATTACAAACGTTTCTTTAAATCCAATATTAAATGACTCGAACTTTACTGCAAATAAAATATCGGATTATTATTGCGTTTGATATGTATTACAAATAATACAGTAATTTGAAAATCAGCCGATATTTGCTATATCTTCGGACTTAATATATAGTAGGAATAAGACTATACTGTATATATTCTTTACTTTATTTAGAATACATTGAATAATAAACATTTGCAAATACTGTATATAGTATAACAGTTTTATTATACTTTTAATTTAATTAAAAATAAAGAAAATATGCTTGTTTAAAACATAGGGGTCATTGTAAATGTCAAACTAATTTTGTCTGTGTAAAATTTATACATAGCCTAAATGCATTTGTACAACAGTTTTGCATTGTGTTTAAATTGGTATGTTATTTTACACTGTTTATGCGTAAAAGCCATTTTTATGAAGAACCCAAATTAGCAAGTAATTTCAATTTGTAAACTCTCAAGATAAAAACAATTTTAGCAATACAAATACAAATTATTATCATGCGTTATAAATTAAACAAGTTTATTTAAAGAATAAAATACAGATTTATGCACTCAACTTAACTTAGAGTATGCTTTAGTGAACTTAAGCAAACAATATATTAATATATTCGGTGTAAGTAGCAAGTATAAATTAAATTACACCCGGAATCGAAGTGAAAGGCCGTCTCGAATGCGAAACGAGTTTATTCGCGAATCTCTGCATACGTGCGCTGATCATCAAAGGCCTGTCACCTATTGGGCGCAGACATCAGTTTTCGCCAACAGAATCGGCTAATAGACTGGAAGAACAAAATATACTGAATATAAAACTATACAAAAGTATACAAAAAGAGCAAAAGTTCTCTTCTCTCGCCTTCTGTTCTCATTGCGATAAAAATATTTAATAGAAAAGCGAGGAATAGAGAGACACTATTGAAGTGTATATTTGATTTGAGCGGTTGATTGCATTCCTTGATTAGGGCACTCGTCAGTGCGCGGGAGAGGGCCGGGAGAGCGACGAGTAGTGCGACAAAACATATTGATATTCACGACTCGACGACTCGGAATTGAAATACAGGCGAAAACGCACAAAAAACATGTTCTTTTCAAAGCGAGTATTGAGTATTGCTTTTGATATTTTGTACTTCACTTTCGGTTTATGTTTGGGTTTGTGTTTGGGTTTGTGTTTGTGTTTAGGCTTTGGTTTGTTTGCGTCGATAGGCGAGAGCGCAGCCAAACATCGCATTCATTACACGAGAAGTGCTTCGATTGTTCGCTAATTATAGTCATAAATATATTGTCCGATTCGATGATTGCCGCGAATATTGTTCGCCTTTTTATGATTACTTTATTCAACGAGTAATTCAATAAATGGATTCAATTATAGATTTCGAGTGAAAAGAGAGAGAATCGCGTCATTAGCCGCCGGAGAGTGAGAGTCGAATGCGAGCGCAACGGAGAGCGCATACGAATCGCGAGACTCGAAAACCACTCTTTTCTCAACACTTTATTCGCCGAACAGATGCTATTCGGCTCTAAATTACTGACTCAACGAAAGTACTCTTCCGATCGAACCACACATTTCTCCCCTTTTGGCACGAATTCCAGTTTCGGGCCATCAATGCAAATGAGTTATTGATTCGAATTAAGTCTTGAAATCAGTTTTTTAAAACAAATTTTAAACTAAGTTCTCACAAATCAAAGAATGTTTTTTGCCTAAAATATGTTCAAATGTTCAGTGCACTAAATAGCTTATTGCCTCTATATTTAGACATTTTTTACATTTTAAAATTTTCTAATATATTAGTGATATGGAAATTTTCAAGTTTATTTAATTGAATAATTTAAACTTGATAAATATGAACTTTCTTTAACTTTGTAATATTGATTAACTTTAGTGTAATATTTAATTTTGTTTTATATTTATATTTGTTTTTGTAAAATTAGTTATAATTTAAAAATTGTTTAAATTTTAATTAAACATGTTAACTCTTTTTAGCTTTAGATTTTTATGTTTTAATTTAATAACTCAAGTTTTCAACGCCACTAAGATAAATTAACCTGTCTCTTTCAATATTTATTTTAATTTCCCAGCACAACGTAACTTAAATTTAAACAGATTAAGTTAAATAAAATGCGAAATTTTATTTAATTAGTATATTTCGTAACTTTATATAAATGTTTAATAATATATTCGCTTTGTTTGCAGAAAAAATAAGTCAACAAAATGTAAAATACATTAATTTTGCAAAACAATCATTTCTTGTTTAATATTTAAACATGTATTAATAATTCATACAATTTAATATTCTTTTGAATTGATGATAAAAGTTAGGAAAAAACTCTATATTTATTTTAAGCTGTTTAAAAATTTATGTAATAATTTCAAACATGTTTAAAGTGTATTCAAAATGAGGCAATTTTTTTAAGAGTTAGATGGTAGCATAAATTATTTATCATGTTGTTTTTAAAAACGCAATTTAATTCAATTAATTGAAAAAATATGCAAAAAATTAATAATGTATAAAAGTAAATTAGAAATTAGAATGCAGCAAAGAGTGTAGAAACTAAATTAAGGCTAGATTTGAATCAAAGCAGGAGTTGTAAAAATAGACATGATTAATCTGTAGCTTAAGTTTGAATTTGTCTGTCGTTTTGCATTAACAAGTCGTTTGGCATTAGTTGTGAATTCAATTTGAGTCGAAATCGGGTAAAGAGTTTGCGAAACAAAAGTGTAATAAAAATTGCGATTCGAGTGATGCAAATGCGGACGCATTTAGGGCTACACTCGAGAAGGCATTCAAAACATTCAAAACGAAGAGTTTGGCGCAGATTCTCAATGGACTGCGAATTGCATTAGGGATTCACGAGATGTTGTACTCCTTATCGCAAATTTAAACAATGTTTGACATTAAGCGAGAGATGAGGGACAGACGAAGTGGTAATTAAAGTTAATTACGAGTTCGGAGTTAATGTCGATTTGCGATCAAATGCTCTGCAATTCAAATGTAGACTCAATTCGTTGGCCACTATTGACGCGATTCTGTCGACAGCGGTTCGAATGGCAGACATCAGATGGCGATGTGTTTAGCGATCGGAATATTATTGCATTTTTTAAATTCAATCATTCTTTCAGAATCTGGTTTATACCGTATATTTGAAAATCTAAATTCAATTTTTTATGTGTGAATAATAATATTACACAAATAATAAATTTTAAAAATTAAAAATTATAATTTAGTTAAATATTTTTAATTAATATTAATCTTGAAATTTAAAATTCAAGATTTGATTTCTATTTAAGCATTTAATTACTATTCTAAGAAAGAATGTTTCTACATTTCACATTGCATTAATTTCAATAATTACAATAATTTAAATTAAAATCTTTTGATGTTTATACGAAATGTTTATATAAATTAATTAAAGCATGAAAAATACTTCTTAGTTTTATCATTGTTTAAATTTTCATATAAAATAATAAATTTCAAAACCAAATTTATCATTGTATTCATTAGTAAAATTTATCAATGCATAAACAAATACAATCGCAATAAAATAGATTTATAGCTTATTTGATAAAAATAAGCTTGCTGTTGTGTGCGTAAATATGAATTAAACGAGCATGGTCAAATAGATTTGTAAAACATTTCAGCACTAAATACAATGCATTTACGCACAAACGCTCGAAGAGACGCATAAATTAAATCGCAATTAATTCAAACGACGAGATATCGCGAAATAAATCACTTAATTAGCAATTAATGCAAATTTTCGAATCGAAGAATAAATTTGAAACAAAAATTAGATTCAGATTCAGTCGACGCGAAGACTGCGAACGGAAACCGAAATACAGTATTCGGTTTCGAAAAGAGTCGGCAATCGAGTGATGCGACGAATCGGAGGCGAAAAACGGCGAAAAACCGAACGAATGAATGAATGAATAATTAATTCGAAAGCCATTTGTTATTACAATATCTGATATTTAATTTACATAATCAGTGAATGCAGTCAAGTGTTGCGCAAATAAATTGCAAAACGTATTGGATTTTTGCGCACAAATAAAAAGACGAAAACATAATACACACAAAAAAATAAAAACAAAATACAATAAAAAACATAAAACCAAATGATTTTCGGTCTTCGGCCTAAATGACGGCAATTGTTCATTCGATGCGATCACTAATCTGTAGCTCTCGCGGGATATCTACTAATCAGCAGAAAAGTCGCGCAAAAATAAAATATAAAGATTAGGAAAAAACGCAAAAAAAATTTCTTCGAATTTAGACAATAATGAGATTATGCGAAACGCGTTTAAATAATTTAATTTTTGCATTTTTCGCGAAAATTGATTTAATGCAACAATTATTGGATTAAATTTTTTATTTGCAAATAGACTGCAGAGAACGGGTCGACAATCGCTCGGCTTTTAAACCAATTCTTTCGTTCGACTGAAGCGCCGCTCGAATTGAGATTTTCAGTGATTAACTCAATCGAAACCTAATGAATAAATAATTGAATCTTGTTTAATTACTTGGCTTTGACTTTCTCCTTTTTGCCTTGTACAGTTTGTATCTATGCTCTCAATCGTTAAAAATCATTTAAGCAATATTAAATGCCAATTATACATCTTAGGCTAATTAGATCACTGACTTGTTATATTATCAATATTGTTTTTTAAATAAATAAAATTTAATAATTATTACTAATATACTAATTATTTATTTAATTATATTTAATATATTAATTAAATAATTTAACGAATATTTTACAAAACTATAATGACTTTGTATATCACAATTTAAAATGTTTACATTTATATAAAATTCAAGATTTATTTTATTTAAATATTTTATTTCTATATAAATAGTATTTTATTTTATTATAAAAATAAGAGTTATATTAAAAATAAATTTCATTTTTTATATAACATATTCGACGAAATGACTAGATTTCGAGCGCGTATTGAGAGCCTAAAGGCGAGACTCGTTTCATATATTATATTGATATTTGAAAAAAATTTATAGTTTTTATGTTTCTCTCGAAATGTGTCGAAATCTATATATTTTTTCTAAAAAACTTCAGTACAGTATTGATGTTATGTTTCAACACAAATATATTATTTGTCAAATAAATCTTTCGCTCAATATATTTCGCAAATCATTCGTTTCAATAGTTATTTCTGAATTGAATTTCAAATAAAGCAGTTGTTTTGCAAATGCATTTCTAGCCAGTTCAAATTTGCAATGAATTTCTGCGCAATTTTGTGCAGTTGTATTCAGTATAACTATCTGAGTGTAAAATTAAACTAATTATCTTGTATTGGATTTTCAAATTCATTATTTAAACAGTATTAATATAATTGGAGTTATTTGCTTCTATGCAATAGATTATAATAATTAAGCATGGTCAAAAACTAATTTGACATGATTTATCGATATTTTCACCAAGGGGTTACGATGCGCTAAACTTTTATTGCATGCCATAAAGATATAAAATTAATTACCATGAAAATGTATAAATTATAATTGTTAACTGTTTATTGCACGCATTAATAAATAAAAATAATTTATTAAAAATTTATTATGTTTGTTTATTTCGTAATTAGTTTGAGGCAATCGGGGTATCATGAATACTTTATACCGTTTGCAAACAATAAATTTTGCCAATTCTATCGAATAAATGTTTAGATTGTGCTTTCTATCAAAGTAGAATGCTACTTTGTTTCAAAATTAATGAATTGGTAATTAATTTTTACTGAGTAAACATAAATGATAAAATTGCATTGTAATATAATAGCAATAATTAGCAATTAGGTCTGACATTTGAAAATAGCTTCAATCAAGCGAGCAAATGTTAGCCTGCTTATTTTTACGCAAACAGAATGATTGTGTTTCGAAAGTCACTTAATTTATTATTAATTACTCCTTTATTGGTAATCATTTTTTTTGTAACATGAGTTTTTCCGACTGCGAATGCCAAAAGCATCTTGCTATCTCGTTCAATATCTCATTTCAAATCGACAACCTTGATTAAATTTGTACTTGCTTTTATTTAAGTCACAATTCCAATTAAGCATGGCAAAACTTAAGAACGAATTCTTACAAACATTTATAAATAATTCGTTATTTGTTTTGTAGTTAAGATAATATTTATTTTTTAAAGTCTACAAAATTAGCATGCAAGAAAAGTAAAATAAATAATTAAGCAGTTCAGATTAATTATTCGAAATTGGATTCTCGTATAACTACGTTTGCCAGCGCAGTACGAATACACTGAACAAATTTAAATGTAATGACAAAATAAACAGAATAGAGAGCGCATTGAAAAATTGTTAGCATGTATAAATTCCAAGTCATTATTGGCACAAAATGATTGCATTACTAATACATCGTTTCGTTTGCTTTGCCTCCGAGTCTGACATCAAATTCAACAAAAAGAAAGTATTTGTTATTATTTGGGAAAAAATTTCCATTAGTTTTGTCGAAAGAATAATAAGAAAATTGTAGTCAAAAAAAGTTTTCTCTTTTCGCACAAACTTTTAACGACTGACTACTTGGGTTGAGTGGAATGTTGACTTTGCCGGTGCCTCATATTTATTCGCATATATTGCCACTCGTTTAGCATAAGAAACAAACGCATAAACACACAATACACTCAATACACTGTACAAATCTCAATTGCTATTTAACTATTAAATTAGGGCTAAAAAGAGTAACAAAATTATTCGTAAAAACAGCGAAACATTCGGTTTCGGACTTATGCCGAGAATACGCTTCTCGTCGGAGAAAGAGCTCGTAATTCCAGATTCGCATTGATTTTACTCTTTTCCTACAAATCAATAATCTATATACTGTGTAGTCTTACAAATTGATGCGAGAGAGTAGGGGAGAGAGAGCCAAGAGAGTAGAGGAGAGAGAGCCAAGAGAGCAGTTTTGTAAAACTATTTTCTTCTCCTAATCACTAATTCACAACTGTTTTGGATATAAGAATATATTCTTTTTGCACAATATTAGCGCTTATTTGCAGAACAGCTAAACAATTGAGCTTTTAATCAGCTTTTTTGCCAAGAGCAAATCTGCCAAGACTACACCGGCAATTTAGTAATTACACTGTTGTTGGTATTGCTGCAGATTGTTATTTCAAGATGTTTTACTGTAATGCTATACATTATTTTAAACCTATAATAATTGCTAAAATAATTTTTATTAAATTTTTAAAAATAGAATGTAAATATTTATTACACATTTTTTGCACAAAACTGTTAATTATGTTATTGATTTTAACAAGAATTTTGTATATCAACAAAACAGTTTGTAGATTCCATTGTGTTGTAAAAATTTGCAACATGATATAATATACGACGATTTATCAACTAAAACTTTTTTTAAAAATAATTTTTGTTATAACAAAAACAAAAAATTGAAATGCTTCTTTTATGTAAAAATATAATAAATCAAATTAAAAAAAAAGTATGTTTGCTTAATTTTCTTTAGTTATACTTTTAAAATTTGTAACACAATTTATTATATAAAAACAATTAAGAGGTTTATTGTAATAAACAAATTGTATTTAATTATAAATAAAAAAAAATAATTAATTAAAAAAATATTTAAAATATTAAACATTGTATAAAATATATTTTATATTTTAAGTAATTATTTTATTATAATTATACGAAAACATAAACTAGAATATTATAAAAGTTGCATTTTTATTTATTCAAATATATTGATTTCACCAAGCATATAATCATATGATGATAAAAATCAATCCGAGAATTGAGCATTGCACAAACCATAAAACACAACATCTTAATTCGGAAATGATTGAAACAAATTATTTTATCTTTCAATCATTAGAAAAGATTATTTGACATTAAATTTATGATAATTCAAGTGACTCTCCGCTCACTCTCTGCCTCTCTCCCACTCGCCTCTCACTCCCCTCTCACTCCCCTCTCACTCACTCGTTACACAGTATTCACAATATTATAAATGAATGAATTTTTCAAAATGCATGATAAGAATGACTGATTGTCTGCTTTATGTTTTTGTTTCGAGAACTATATGTCAAATATGTGAAACAAATGCCTTTTTCTTGTTTTCTCTTTAAAAATACGACTTTTTTGTCTAATCTGAAGTGATTTGACTCTTAAGGAAATTATACTTTTGTTTTGTCTCAAAAGCTATTAATAATAAACAAAATATAAAAAACATGAAAAAAGTTTTATAGAAAAATAGATTTGATTTTTAAGATAATGAGACGAAAAAAGAGAGAATTAAAATCAAAAGACAGGCAATGATTGGACGAATTCGGAAAAATAAATTTTAATAAATAATATTTTTGTTGGGAGAGAGAGAGAGAGAGAGAGAGAGAGAGAGAGAGAGAGAGAGAGAGTGAGAGAGAGAGAGAGAGAGAGAGAGAGAGAGAGAGAGAGAGAGAGAGCCATAGTTTAAAGACGAGATTGAGTTGTGATTTATGGCCGAAAATTGAGTTATAATTTGTTCGTCAATTAGAAATCAAAGGCAAAGATCTCTAAGAGATATGACATTAAAAAAATTCTTTCAGTTTGTCTGACATATGGGTGACTCCGAGTATTGGCTGTTCGGCCGCCTATTAGAGGGCTGAGAGAGACGGACATCTCATGCATCGCATGATCTATGATCGTCGGGAAACGTCGAACTAATTCGTTCGACTCATGCGATGATTACTCCGTTCGGGTGCCGAACGAGCCTTCAGTTGATAAGAATAGCGACACTAATAATAGCCAATAATAACCTGAGATATGAAGTGAATGTGCGCTCCGACTGAGCCGTGAGTGCGGATCACACCGAGTGAGTGAAGGTATGATTGTTTAACGACTAAATGACTGCCTCTTTCGCGCACTCAATGTGTGCCATAATATTGAATACATATTAAGGAATAGCGTATTTCATAATAAAATATCGGCTTTTTTGCCGATAGCCTCACAATAGCCGTACGAACGCTGCGGTAATCCAGAGCTAAAAGTATTGTCAACTCATTACTGGCTAAACAACAAAAAGAAGTGTAATTCGGGTTCGGCTGCGGCTATGTTGGCGTTAGCCCTCTCGGGAATAGCCAACTGCGCGCTCAGACACATGATTGCAATGTTCGTTAGTTGAGCAAGGCAATAATTCGCCCATTCTTAATTATTAATGCTTTAAATAAACATGCCAATTTGTTTGGAAATCTTTTTTTTTTCAGAAATAAAAATCATGAAATATTTATTCGGCGATTCTGGTGGGTCTGCGAACTATTTGATCATGATAAAGTGGATAAACGGGTAAAGCGGGTAAAGCGAAGAATAGTTGGTTGGAAGGGCTGTGGACACCGAATCGGGTGAATAATAATTGATAGCATTTCGAAACCCTCTGTCAGTGAACGCGATATAAATGAAGGCAAAGGTGAGTCAGAACTCAGTTATCGATATATTTTGTGCTCTAAATGTAAAGTCAAAGAAAATATTGACTTTTCGTTCTATTCTTTACTTAACGAAACATAAAAAACGACTATTTTTAGACAAAATACAACTAAAAAAATATCTGTTTGTAGATCCAAACACATGCGGATAAACATTTAAACATGCTAAAAATCGCGTAAAGGCCGATTTAGATTGCTAAAATATTCGGTGACCTAAAAATTTGCGCTTAAATACAATACTCTTATCTAGATTAAGTTGAAAAAATAACAATGCTCATTCACTCTCGCTGTGCTTCTATCCTAATTAATACAAGTTCAATACCCCAATCAGCATGCCACATTAGTTCGAGTCTTACTATAAAATTAACAATACAAAATCTCAACGACAAAATAAAATTATCTTATTAAATTAATTTCCGCCATAAATTTTAAACATCAAAAATGTCAATATACAATTACAGCATGCACATTCTACGCGAATAGAAACTGATAGTAGAGGCGATAATAATAATAATAATAAATTTATAACAATTTTGCAATCAATACGAGTATTGAATTTTTGTCGGTTTTTTAAAAAGTTAAGTCATTACTATCGCAATTGAGTGGATTGGTAGGTCTGACCTACTATCCCTACTAGCATGGTGAAATTTTCGAAATTACGAGCACTGGCAGAGAGAATGGAAAATATGTCGATAAATAAAGAGATCGCTTGTGGGCTGACTATCATCAGACGCGAAGATAAGTTCCGTTTTGTTGATACAATGTATGAAAAAATTTATGTAATTTTGTTCATAATTGCCTCCAAACAGAAAAAATTGAAATCAATAATAGCATGAAATGGCTTACGAACGGCGCGAACGAATATATACAGTATATTCTTACAGCAGTGTATATACATTATACAGTGTACTGGCAAATAGAATTGGGCGAAAATTTAGAGCAAAATATATATTTCGATATTTATGTTAGTATTTCGTAATTTCGGAGTAGTTTCGAGTCTCACAGATGTGTATAAATAAAAATAGCGATTGTTTTCCTCAATACAAGAGCTGACAATTGAGAGCTACTGGTTATCGAGCGGCCAGTAATAGATAGCACAACCACTTCGTGAGCTACTTGTGCGCCGAATAGAGCGGCTATTAATGTAGAGATGCTTTTACTCCGAAATTGAAAAATACAACAAAAAAAGCCATTGATTGAGAAATCACTCATTACTGCATTAATGCGCTGAACGACACAAATAATAAATACGATATTAATGTAACCGAACTATTCATTGCGATTGTATTGCAGTTAATGTAATATTCTTTTCATTGTTCGCGTTATTATTATTATTCGCATTATTTTGGGTTTTCTATTCGCGACTCTATTTCGTTAAATGCGAATAAAGTAACCGTTTTTTCGCTACTGTTTTGAAGTGAATTTTATTTCTGTGCAGATCTTTCGCACGAAAACAAGTGTGTAGTCTGTAGTGGAGTGTACTGTACGAATTTGGCCGATAATGTAATGAATAAGTCATTTAAGTTGTCGAATGACTTTTCTATTACATTTGATTCGCTTTTTGCTGTTTCCCTATCATTGAATATGAATGCTATATCTGATTGAATTTATTTCTTATCTGCGAATAAAATATTCAATGTATGGACTCTATTGGGAAATAAATTGCGGAAACAATATGAATGTCTATTCGAGAGCCGAATGAGTGCTAGTATTGCGACTATTGTTGAATGTTAAGCAAATCCGGAGAGAGATTTCGTTCGCCTTTTGTGCAGTGCATTGTGATCCGGGAGAGCACTGCTTCGATACAAATTTGTGTATGCTTAAAAATTCTTTGCATATTTGACGAATGATTATCATTTGGAAAATGTAATCAATATTTCATTTCGCGTTTCCATACCAAATGTTTTTCGCCAAAAGAATTTTAAATGCAATTAAATTTGCAGCGAAACCCTCTATCAAATATTCAACATGCACAAAAATGGTTTTATTTGCTGTAGAATATCATTTTCGTATTGCCGTTTTATTATTTAGCAAGCTCATAAATACATGCGATTGTTACTGGTCCACCAGGGTAAATTAATACTATTAAGAAGTTTTTCCACAGTTTACCAAGAACAAAAGCTCAATCTAGCATAATTAAAAATTGTATTTTGCTGTTTAATTATAAATTAAAAATACATGCAAATTTAATTGAAGTTTAAATCAATTATTAATAATTTTATGAAAATTTTTATAAATACAAATGAATTTAAATATTTTAAATTTATTTGCGTATTTGCGCTTTAAATTTTAGTATGCTTGATTTTAAAAATAAGCTTCTTTGTTTTAATATCTGTAATATGTTAATGTGCATTTAATAAATATTAAATTTAATTTCCTTAATTTATGCAATACAATAAGCTAGGATTGCAATTATCCTATTATGATAATAAATCGATATAAAACTTTAAACTGTACAATTTTTCAGTTAACTTCGAGCAAAACATTTTATTATGTAATCTATTAAACAGGTTAATTTTTAAATGCACATAGATAAGAAATGAACATTTTTTCAATAAAAAAATTATGTTCTAAACGTAATAGAGAGAGACATTGTATAAAAAATTTAATAACTATTATATATAAAGTTATCTAAACATCAGAATCGCTTCAATTGCCGAACGCAACGCATAAATGATTGAAACGTCTGACCCGAGTCTCTGACAACAAA
Organism: Metabelba pulverosa; assembly: GCA_034697605.1. Lineage (NCBI taxonomy): Eukaryota > Metazoa > Arthropoda > Arachnida > Sarcoptiformes > Damaeidae > Metabelba > Metabelba pulverosa. The sequence goes on along the minus strand of JAQIXC010000252.1, from coordinate 15,134 downwards.
CGGCGAAAAAGTTGTTTTGTTTTTCTTTTATTCCATTTTATCGCTATTTTAAGAACTCTAATGCAATTTAATGGATTCGAAAATTATCTATTTGTTTGAAAGATTAAACATGCACATTTTATTGCCGCGCATTCGACTTTACAGAATGTATTCTCGGATTTCTATTCTTCAAACAAAAATTCGAAAACAATTTCTCCATTTTTGCGATTTATTGCCGAACTATAACTTTTAGACATTTCTGCTTTCATTTAAATAAAATAGAAATTATAAATCATACAATTTATTCAGACTAATTTATTACATTCGAAGTAAAAACAAAATTTCGCTCAGTTCGTTTTTGGATAAACATAGCGAACTATTTGAATGAAAAGCTCATTTTTATCATGTGCGAATTTCGCTCGAAACGCCATTTTTCTATTATGAGATTAATTTTTAAATTTAAAGCAAAAAAATCAAAACATTTTATTGGATTTTCTACTCATATATAAAAAAGAGTATAAAAAATCTAAAAAATATATTTAAATAAAAATTTAAAAAACTTTTCGAAAAAAGCCGAACACAGCGTAGAGTATATACAGTGTAAAGTAAAGGCAAAAAATCGCGAAATTAGTTTTAGCGCTGGAGAGGAAACAGAAATTGCATTTTTAATATCGGCTACATTTCAATCCAATTAGCCGTCTCTACAACAATGCCAACTGAGAAATGTGAGCCCAAGAGCTATCTGTGCGCTCAGCTAAGAATGCCATTAACCCGAGCGCTACGTAAGCGCCGGCAGTGCAGCGGTGCTGGCGCTGGAGATGAAGCTGCAGAAAGTGGGCGAACGAGAGATGAAAATTTCGTACTTAATAACTAAGCGATACATAACCCACAGCCAGAGCTCATCACCTAATGTATGCCATTATTCGGTCGCTAATACACCGAATGATCGCAAACCTTGAAATACAACACAAAAAATACGCGCAAACCATGTCTGACAACAACATAAATACACAGAATATTCCGCCGCTTTTACGCCGAAAAACATGCCATAATATGTTAGAAGGTATAAATAGGTTTTTATCATGTAAGTCTTTAAACTAGGAAATTGTAAACTGATTTTGTTGTCGTCGTCGGTTCGGAGAGAATGCTATGAAATACGGCTATAATTTATGATTACATTTGCCGTACATTTCAAACAATGAGCAGATATTTAATGTTTCGTCGAATAGACGCGAATATAGTATACGTCGAGAATATGCCGTTTAGAGCCGTAATAGATAAACGAGTTGAGAGCCATTCGCGCAGTTAAATCGCTTTCATTTATTGTCTCATGTTCTTTTCTTTGTCGCGCTTTTCAAATTTATTTATACTGTGCACAATAAGCAGCAAAAAAGCTGCGAAACAAATAATTAGAATATTGTTTGAGACGCTGGCTCTCGACGAGAAATAAAAGCGAATAAAACAAAAGAAAAGAAAAAACAGTTCTGTTCTGTCGTCTGATATGACGGGTTATGTTAGGAATAAATTCCTAAAGTGTTGTCGTGTTGTCAGCCGTTCGCGTGTATAGCCAAGTGCTGGCAATGGCATCGCCAGTGTTGACGCAATTTATCGTTTGCGTGCAATAGCGCCGAACATAACTGACTGAGCGCTGCGATGACTGCGAAACCGAGAGTTTATTTAGAGGTGTCGTTACACGACGTCTCACTCTTTGGTGCAAATACGACCAAAACTAAACATAAACGCGAGAGAGTGTGGAGAGAGAGAGAGAGAGAGAGAGAGAGAGAGAGAGAGAGAGAGAGAGAGAGAGAGAGAGAGAGAGAGAATGAGTGAGTGAATGGCTTTTCTCAGCGTTAATATGTGAGACGTTTAGTGTTTATACAGAGTTAGCGAATGGAATGCAAGTGTAAGTCGACGAACGATTGAGAGGAACGGCAGTGCGAGTGAAGACAACATTTGTGCGGATATAAGGTATGCGCTATTTATCTCTTATTATATGACGGCTTTCCTCAGCACTCTAGTGGAGCAGATGTCGACTTTGATTCGAAGTGATGTCCACTCTTTCGATGGCATACGAGACGGCCAGTCGAGCGCAAGTACGTAGAGTTGAGCCGAGACTGTCATTCACTCGCATCAGATCGTGTCTAACACTCGCCGATTGGCGCCGACAGACCCGCACAGGCCTACAGACCGCACGCACTTCGGGCCAAACGATTAGTCCGACTCAACGACTCTACGCTCTCTCGACGACAAATAAATTCTTTTTAAGTAAAGAATTCTTTGATTTTGTTTTACAACAAAAAAAATTGGTTTAAAACGGATTTTCATCACATGTTCAGTGAGTTGTTGTAGAAATAGTCGTCGCAATTGATGAAAATTAGCCATGCGTTAATTTATAAGCGCGAAAGTTTACTGTATAAATATTCAATCCAAACAAAAAATTAACGCAAACTTTAGCCCAAAGTATTTGTTCGACGAAAACACTTTTTAAAACTGACTTTTTTCGCCTAAAATAGATTTTTTATGACTCCTTATTCGATGTAATTATCCGGAAATTTATTTTTGTTTTCAGCAAGGCTTTTTTATTCTCGAAAAAAGAGCTTGATTTTTTTTATTGTCAAAGAGATAATAAATTTTGTGCAAAATTTTTGTGTTAAAAGAAAAGTTATTTATAAATTTGCAAATAAAGTGTCAAAAAATGTTTAAACGCATTAGTCTTCGGCCGTACGGCTAAGGAATCGCTGTATTTATCAAAAGAAAAAATCATTTAATGCGAGACAAGTGTTCGGCTCTTCGCTCATCACATCTCTCGCACACAGACGTAGACACAGACCGACGCACACATCGACTGCCGGTGTCTGCAGTGTATTCACTGCATTCAGTCGACTCTTTATATGGAAAAAGCGTTTAATAAACTCTATGTACAACACATTTATACATAAAAACCTGCGAAACAGTACACCGAATAAAAACCATTTACTACTGTCTACTGCTGTAGAGCACAGGTATTGTTCGCTCGAACAACGACTGCAATACCCGACCAGAAAAACGTATCAAAAACTCACAGCAAATCATTAATCTTGTTTGTCTCTCTCTCTCTCTCTCTCTCTCTCTCTCTCTCTCTCTCTATCTCTCTCTCTCTCTCTCTCTCTCTCTCTCTCTCTCTCTCTCTCTCCCCCCATCTCTCTCTCCCACACTAATACTCTGGAAAAGATTGTGTCTATTCTTCTCTACTGTTTCGGCGATTTTCTACTTATAGTCGCAAATCTTATACATCAGTCGCAGTCCTAGACTTCAGATTTTTAGACTAAAAAGAGTATATTTTTCAGTCAACGTTTGAATTTCGCAGTGATTTCTGGATTCGGCAAAAAGTAAACATAAATTTCTGCTCAAAAATCGCGTTTTGTGTCGCGAGAAGTGGTGCTTCACTGCATTGCACACAAGTATTTCAAACGAAGAGAAGCCTTCGATTGGAAGCGATCGACAAATGCGAATGTTTTTGCTGTTTGTGTGTCTGTTGTGCAGAACCACTGCCTATGCCTATCGAACTGCACACTCGACTCGCCATTAGTCGACTGGCCATTCGGATGGGGGTTAAGCTGAGATCAGCAGCGGATCCTTTATTCATGACGTCCTTCGAGCGCCGACATCGAGAAGATAGAGACCGAACCACTGGATCATCGCCACCCGTATAGCTACGGCGCCAGTACTGCATTCGACGCATATATATAAACCCGGAGTCGAGATCGGAATGAGCCGAACGGCTATAGACTGTCTAATAATGGTATGTTATGTAAGGCTTAGAGTATGTGCTACTGATCCTCGCATAACGATCCGCTGGCCCTCTAAACTGGGAATACTGGCGCTCGATATACAGCGCAAGTAGACGAACACAAGCGCGCGGTTCGGCTCTAATACGAGCGAAAAGTTTTGCATTTCATTCACTATATTATGATAACAACGAAAAAGTTGTTTGAATTATAGCGAAAAATCGTTGCTTTCGTTGCAAACAATTTTCGTACGAATAATGTTCTCTTGTTTTCTCGCCTCTGATGTTGTGTTTAGAGTGAGTGCACTGTATGTGTGTATATGTGTGTTGTTTCACGCGTTAACACAACATTAATTTGATGCAAACATAATGAATATCAAAGTCCTCCACAAAAGCTATTGTTAATTCGCATCTCTTCTCATGTGTTCACATGTATTGTCAAAATGGTGTGAAAAGAGTGCGGAGAGAGTGTAAAGAGAGCGCAAAGAGAGCGCAAAGAGTGGCGGCGTTTGCAGCGCTAATTCGATTGCTCCGAATCCGACCGACGAATAAAATGAAAAATTAAATCCCAATTCAGTCGCCGTTTCGCCGATAAAACATTTGCCCAAAACGAGGCATAAAAACGCCATTTATTAAACACTTCTTTAATAGCTTTCGAGATATTTTTTATTAATTTTTTTCTGAATAGATATTTCCATTTTTGAGTGAAAACATAAAATCTCTTTAGTTTTTATATATACAGTACATAAATATATGGAATTTTAAAATATTAATATTTAATCAATGTAGAAATAATGGAAAACTCAATCTCAGGAGTTTTTAGACCGTTTTAGTTTCGGCATAAATGTAATAGCATGCAATAATATTATGCCATGCATTAAATGACAGGAGATGTGCAAAGTTTTAAACATATTTTAAAGCGGGGGTTGGGATGAGTATCCGTTGGGGAGTTTTAAACGATTTAAGTCAATGTTTTTCAATCTGTATAAATTTATAATCAATCAAAAAATTACATAACTAGATTAAAATCCAATTAAGCTTAATACAAAAAGAGACTTGATGATATTTGGTTGTAAGTTAACTCGATGGCTAAGTTAATAATAAGGGCTCGGCTAAGGGTATGATTCGGTCGGCGCTCTTATCCTTTCGGTGCACATCTCCCACATCTCCGCACATAAACGGAGTAACAAAAAGAGCAAAAACTCGCTTCGAATGCAAAGATTAAAACCAAAGCCCAGCGGAGATTAAATTAGACTCAAAATTATGTCTCGAATTGCATATAAACTTATATACAGTATATGCGAAGAGAAAGTCTTATTCTTGTTCTTCGAATCGAGGGTTAGAGAGACGAGCGATGAGAGAGGGCTGAGAGAGGGCTGAGGGAGAGGTCTCGAGTGTCGGTTCCTCGTGTGAGAAGTGAGGCCTACATTATCATTGGGTAGAGAAGGCATGCAATTAGTCAGCGCTCGAACAGACGCTCCGAATCTGGGAAACAATGAGCGGCGAAATGAAGTGGAAATATCGATTGAGATGAGCATGATCAACTTAAAACAACGCGACAACTGCTCTATGCCTACTATGCCTGTATGCCGGGCCCTCAGCCCTCACTTTCCCCTCATTTCGACAATTCTCTCCTCTTTTCCACTCATTTCGTCGATAAACTCTTTTTCATTGTATTTCGTATTTTGTTTTTCGTTGTCTTTTCACTTGTTTTTTGTGTCGAAACTGTTCGCTCGTACGACACGACTGCCTCTCTCTGTGCGTATGTGTGCGTGAAGTACAAGCGCTGCCGACCCATCACTTCTGCTTAGAGCTAATAAATCACATCTTTCTCTATCAATATCTCAGTTTTCAGTTAATTTGTTTTAAATTAATTATTTTTTTTCGTTTCAATTACACGATTGAACTCATGACTGATGACGCTTTGAACAGTTCAACAGTACATTCTCAGCGTTTACTTCATGCTAGTTTTTTTATATAGTATTCTATTGAGTATCCTGTATATAAAAAATTAATGGATACATTTTAGATTAAAACTTTAACAAGAATTTTAATTTTAATGCTTTAAATATAGAATTGACAATAAATGTTAAATTTGTTAATGATTTTCAATTATATTAAAATTAAATTTTAAATTATTGTTCTGCTATTTAAATTTTAAACTTGTTAGAGTAATTTTAAAATGTTTTTGTAAGATTATGTCTATTTTAGTAAAGTATAAATGATATAGTATATTTTATCTGCTATTAAAAAAATAAATTATATTTCTTAATAACGAGTGCATTTCAAATATTAATTTAACAAAACATAAATTTTAAAATTATATTAAAACAAATAGTATGCTATTAATGGCAATAAACGGCGGAATTTTGTCATTTTTGGCGATTTGTTATTCGAGTAATTATGCCATTTGTTTATGATTTGCGTAATAGAGATAATTAGCCGAAAATATCTAAATTAGTTTCTATACAACATTAGTCCGAATCTAATAATAGTTATAAAACTTTAAGTAAATTAAGACTAAGTTTTCGGTTCATTACTGAATGTTATCTCAAAAAGGAATTTACGGGAGAGTCGGGAGAGAGTGAAGAGATTTTTTAAATTTAAATTTAAATATGTTTAATGAATTCGAAGAGACGATAAATTTTATTCAAATTCGCAAAAATGCGTTTTAAAATTTAATTACTACACTGTATAATTTGTTGAACATTTTCATATTTTGCAAAAAACTAAAACCGAAATTATGTTCAATTTTGTGACACAAGATATAAATTTACTTTTAACTAAATTTAACACTCATTTTGTTTTTTACTTTAAATTTTTACATCAAATTATCCGCACATTTATGGAGTAATTAATTTTAATACTAAACGTTTGGATTCTTGAGCTAAAAATTATTTTCAAATAAAAAATAAGTTTAAATTTATTTTTAAATAATGCATATTCTTAGCATGTAGTCTAGTAAAGCAGTTTTAATTTGTAAAAAGTAAAAATTAAAAATTAAAATTAAATAAACTAGCGCATCTTAACTTTAATACGAAATTAGTTGTAAAATATAGCATAATTTTTAAAATATAATTTATTAAGCTCTATTATCATGTACTTTGGATTTGCTATTCTCTTATATCTATTCTCACGTAAATAAAAATAATATATAAAAGTATATAAAATTGCAAAATAAATAAAAATATACTTTTGTTATAAATTAAATTTTTTACTTATATTAGAAAAATAAAATAACTTATTGCAATATCAACAAAATATACAAAGTATAAAACAGTCATGCTTTACATTGTATCAGTACCCGTTAGTATCATGGTAAAAAGTTATTTTAACATTTTAGACATTCAAAGCGTGAATAGACATTAAATAGCAATTGTATTAAACTTTTTATATGTAAAGTAGAAATAATATCATTTTTGGCGAAATGATTGTTCCGACAGACAGTGAATACTAATTGAATTTCGAAATAAATTACGAAAATATTGCGAGAATTTCGTAATTGAACTCAAAGTGTATTTAATTAACAAATACTCCGAAAATAATAATAATTAGAGTATTGAACGCAAAAAGCCTTCAGTAATGTCACGGCTTATGTGGAGTATAAAGAAGAGGAAATGTGTTTAAAGATAAAAAAGAATGTACATTGTATTTTGATAAAAGCAAGGTAATTTATTTTACGCGCACAGATAGCGTTTATATATTCATAAACATAAAAATTTAATTCTGTTTAATATTTGTTAATTAATCATTTATAATATCAAGTTTATAAGTCAAGTAATTTATCAAATAATAAATTTATTCTATTTTTTTATCCTGATCAAATTAATATACAGTTTTAACTATTAAATGCTAATTTATCATGTTTGAATATTTCAATTGTGACATGATATAATTATTAAATTTGGATTAATATAAAATAGCTTGATTATAGCAAGTTTATTTTACCCAAAGATTATCGCAAATGTTAATAAATATTCATAAATATAAAACCACAATATAATGCTTTAAATCGCAAATTAAGCAATCTAAAACAAAAACAAAAAATCTCCGGTTTCTAAAATAAGAACGTATTAAATTACATTTTAAATTACAATAAAATTTAATCTTGACAAAAGAAAAGGGAAACGTTTCGACAAAAGAGTTGCGAAAAACTGAAAAAAATAGTAAAACATAAAACTTGACCCGAAGTGTGATCTCTACTAAAGAAGTGTCAAAATTCTAAAACACATTTCGCGTTAATATTCTTTTGTCTTATTTAATAAGTTTTGCGCAATTCGTCTCAAATTCTCTCTCTCTCTCTCTCTCTCTCTCTCTCTCTCTCTCTCTCTCTCTCTCTCTCTCTCTCTCTCTCTCTCTCGTATTACTTTGTATCTGCGCTATGCATGAGATGCTGATGGAGTGCGAGAGAGAGAGCGAGAGAGTGGAGGAGAGATTGGAAGAGAGAGCCCATCGCTGTGTTTATCGGCGAAAATGGTGCGACAGCTGCAGAAAGTGACTTAAAAACAATGAAAATCTGACAAAAATATATTAAATTGTATCCAATTCTCGCAAATTTATGTATACGTCTCTCACTCTGCGAATAGTCTGTAATATAATGCTATGATTAGAAGTTCGGCAATGAGTGGAAGGGAACGGAAGTGAATACATAAATTAGAGGAATAGATGTTCTCAACGAGTAGTCCATAAAAAACAATTAATTCGATTGCTTTCGAAGTCGAGACGAAACTGTCGTTCGTTTTATTAATACTTTTCGAAACAGTTTTGTTTAAAACAATTTACTTTCGCTTCGAGTTAGCGAATGGAGAGCTGGGAGAGAGAGAGAGAGAGAGAGAGAGAGAGAGAGAGAGAGAGAGAGAGAGAGAGATCTGAAATACAGTGACATTAAAGAGTGTTTTGCAGAATATATTTGAGCCAAACATTTGTCGCGTTTACGACTCATATCACTGTTAACTTCATTGAACGGATGATAACTGTTTGAGACTCCGGTTCGTATCCATCCTCTCGTTCGGCGCTCTGTTTGCAATGAATTTCGATTCTATTGGGAAATCACTTTCAAAAAAAAAACACTATTTTTTCGGCGCTTTTTGGTTTTGTTTCGTATTTTATTGAAAACCAGCGAACAATGCATTTCTCGAAATTCGCATTAATTTTCATACGATTTTCGCGACTCAGACATCGATTCGAGGCTTTTGTAAACACAAACCAAAAAATTTTCGAATAATTATTCAGTTTTTCCTGTTTTAGAAATCAGTATAAAAACTATCAAAACTCATAACAGCAAAGAGTTATCAGTCATTTGTTCGTCACATCCCTGGGCAGAGCTACCTGTGCGCGCAAATCGAAAATTGTTTACTCAAACGCGAAATTAATTTAATCGAAAAATATTTCTCGTATTTCGTGGAAAACCGAGAACTGAAACAATCAAATGCTGTAGAAATGGAAAGAATTTTCGAAACATTTATCACAAAAATTCAAATAATGTTTAAATTTAATGTTTTCTCGAATCAGAGAATAACTCGTTTTTAATTAAAAACTAATAATACATTGAATTTTCGACTAATCGTTGCGAATGTATAGTCAAAAGAGTAGAGAATTGATTGAATGTATAATCAAATTATTGGTCGAAAAACGGGAAAAGATTTTTAAACAATATATAAGACTTTGAGAAGTAATGCAAAGATAGCGACGAATATCGGAATCGAATTATTGAACCGAAATATCGGGTTTTTAAAGACTTTTCGCACATTTGGGACAAACGGATGAATGGGTTTTGAACCACAGCTTAAAGCAGGAGATGTGGTACCAGTGCCCGCACTTCAGGCCTTTGATACTCGACTTCGAATCGCATTTGACTTCTTGAGCGCAAACCGCGCACTCAGTCGACGTTCCGTTCGCGTGGAGCGGCTTCTGGGCGGCGGACGAGCCGTTCGGCACCATTTCATTATCGACCCATTCCTTGATTTTGCCGATAATGTCAATCATTTTCATTCCGGAAAAGCCGTTTCGAACACCGGATCCGATGAGCGCTTCCTTTGTGCGTTCGATCGCCGTCTGCACCGACTCTTCGCTCAGATTCGGAAACTTCGCCCGAATTTTGTTAATCAGTTTCTGTCGGCTTTCGGTCGACTTTTCGATTTGCATTCGACTGCCGCTTATCGAGTGATTAGTCGACAAATTGCCGACAGATTTACCCAATTTGTTGTCCAATCCGTCGGCCATTGACTCGCTTTTGGCACTCATTTCGGGTTCGATCGGATCGCCGGTCGGCCGGAAGTCGACGTTCAGTGCCTCTCCGTTCGCCTCAATCGCCAGTCGGGACGTAAGGGTCGGCACTCGAAACGGATGCGCTTTCACTGGCTTTCGAAACGATTGCTTCGACTCCTCCTTAGTCTTCGGATTTACCACTTCCTCGTCGGCCCAACCATTAGTCGCCGGCTCTTCGGGTTTCGACCGGTTCTCGACCGCAATGTCTGACAAATCCTCCTTTTCCTGCTTAACAACGACCGGCCCTTCGATGCGGACATTGTTCGGCATTTCCTTTATCTGAATCTTAATGTCAATGGTTTTGCCGACGGAATCGGAATCGACGGCCAAATTGTGGACATTTTGTCCGCTTTTCTTCATTTCGATGAACTTTTTCACCAATTTCTTCACCAAAACCGTGTCGTCGAAGAAGTCAATCGGGATTTCGTCGATAATCGACTTATAGAGGGCGAGCAGATCGGGCAGTTCGGGCGCGCCGTTCGGGTCGAACGCAATGAGCTGACAGTCGGCGTCTTCGTCGGTGAAGTCGCGCGTCTCGTTGGCCGTCCACTCGTCGCGGATGCGCTGCTTCTGCTGTTTGATCCAATCGGACGCTTCGGTGATTTGGTCGACAATCGGCTTCAGCTTCTGAGCCATCGTTTCGTTTTGATAGAATCGGTTGCATTCGAAGCGAATGTATTCGCCGTATGTCTTGAGCTGTTGGCGGAAGCGCTCGACCGCGTCGGCCGACATCCGGCGCGACATCTCCATCGCCCGCCGTTTGGTTCGACTCAACTCCTTCTTCCGGTCCTCCAGTTTGCGGCAAAGGCTTCGATTCATTTCCGCCAATTCGGCCAACGCTTGGCGATCGGCGCTGCCGTCCGTCGCCGTCGACAGAAAGTCCTCGCATTTCGTCGACTCTTTTCGCGCCATTTTCGACAATAACTTGTAATTCAAATCCATTTAAAGGTTTGAATCAATTGTTTTGAATTGAATTGGATTTCAAATCGCAATTCAATTCCGGATTTGTTTTCCAATCAATTTGTGTCAGAAGTGGTCGAAACGCTCGTCATATATGACGTTACGATATATAAGAGTTCGTAAGTTATGGAAATGTAAGACAAAACTCGCGTCACTATTGACGACCCATTAGTTTTGCGCCAAATTTGAGCCATTGGTCCGTCGAAAGGGACGTATGCTCTGCGAGTCGTTCGCAGACAACGTATACATCGAATACCAATTGTCTGTACATTTGGCGCAAATCCAATAGACATCGAATTCGTCGCTAAAACCGCTCTTTATTTGACCGAAAATAGCGATTAAACGACGATTAGAGTCGACAAACATTTGACGTAATTATCGAACAATTATTGACTCGATTTGAGTGCAAAACGAGATTTGCATTGAATTTGTGTTAAACCCGCGAATGGTTTGGAAGAGTGGCTCTAATCGGAGCGAAAGTATGCGAATGAATGGCGCGAATCGTAACCGAATCGCAACACCGACTCCGAGTCTGACGGGACGGACAATACAAGAGGTCCTCAACAGTCATGTCTACAACCCGTACGAAGAGCCCGAACCGCCCGCACAGACCGCACAGACCGGCGACACCTGTACGCCAGAGCCGGCCGGCGCTGTGAGCAGAGGCACCGACGCCGCACCCGAACGCGTCGACGCCTCCACTCAGACGTGTTGTGTCTTATGCCACGCGAGTGAGGCTCGAGTGGAGCGAAAACGGCGAAAGTGGTGTCGACTCATGTGATGAGACAACTGTCCACTCGTTTCACTCAAATGCGGTTTTTATTGCAGTTTTATATTTAGTCTTATATTTGCTTTTATTTCTACATTTGAGCCAAAATTAATGCAAACTTTTTGCACAAAATTATAGTTTATTTTAAGTTTTTATACGAATTGTTATAAAATTAAATCAAATTTTGATTATTTTTCTGAAAATTTTTTTTGGGAGAGAGAGAGAGAGAGAGAGAGAGAGAGAGAGAGAGAGAGAGAGAGAGAGAGAGATAGAGAGGAAAGTATTGGTCAATCGCTTTAACGCATTGACTCGAATCGGAAATTTATATTTCATATGAATTTCGTTCAACGAATCGGAACTGAATTTCATATTAAAAGCGATCGAAAGAAAACTTTTCTCTCCATTGAGTGTCGACTCGAGTAGAGCCCAAAAGACGAGCGAAAAGTGATTTTATTCGGAAAAACATTCGATTATCTCATTCTCTATGCGAATGGCAATCGAATTGCACTCAAGAAAACATCGACTGAATGGTCGACAGAAACGACAACTCATTTGAGGCGAAAAAGTCTTTTAAAAATTGAGTCATAACTCAAGTGCCCATTGAATGCCATTTTAAGACTAAAATTAGAATTTTCTACACTTTTTGCGCTCTTATTATGGAAACTAAGCGGCGAATCGAAGGCCAATTTAGCCAATTCACCAACCAATTCAGCATGCCACTTTCTACCCACTTTCTATCCAGATGCAATGCACAGTAGACTAGAAAAAACAGTCTATTTTCGACTATATTTGTTGAATATTTTAAGACCACTTTCGTTGCACTTCTTATACACTTTTAACAACAAATTTGTTTAAAACCAAAACTTTTTCGCCGAACGAAACGTAAGTAAACTGAACGACAAAATAGAAATAGATTTTCGAAAAATTAATTTACGGAATAAAAAGTGCATTTTTCGGCCCGTTTTGCGAACCGAACGCCGGAATTGATTATAAATTTAGATTTTGATCTCATATTTCAGAATCGAATGACTGAATGACTGAATGAGTGAATGTTTGCATAAATGATCGCTTCGTTTGGGTAAAGTGCACCGAATGGCCGACGTTATGGAAATTGATTTGAAGAGAATTTGCTCCTAAATTGACTCATATTGTGCGTACAGTCTGTGTCTGTGAGTGCATGAGTGCGAAGGCATGAGACGAACGGAGAGCACGAGAGCGCCGGCAGTTCGGCAAAGACGGCACACAAAGTGTTTTCTCGACGATTGATGAGAGAGAATGAGGTTTAGAAGCGAATCATCATTTCAATGCCTGTGTGTGTGTCGGCAGTGCATCGCAACGGCGAGTATGACTGCCCGAGCGCTGGTAGCAGTGGATGTAGAGTCGAGTCGAGTATATTCGCTGAGATTGTACTGTATATGCGAGAGAGTGTAGGGGTTTGGCTGCAAATGTCTCGCAATTTCGTACGAAATTTAGTTTGAGATCCGTTTCGCCTGACTATCACTACTGATGATAGGCATGAAATAGAGTTTGAGAGCACAGACTACGGACTACATAGAGTGCTGGAGAGAGAGTAATGCCTCGATGTGCTACATGTGCTACATGTGCTGATGTGCTGGTAGTGTGCGGTTGTGGATGAGGAGAGCGAATGCATAATATAATGATAAGCCATTGCGAGACAAATCATCGGAAAACGACTCAAGACTTGGCAATGAGTGGCAACGACTGGCTCTGCACTTGTGCTCAACGCTCGACGACGAGAGTGGAAGACGAGTGGAAAGGCAGCGAAAGAGTGGCTGAAGATTGTTGGCATCGAATCGATTGCCGAGTCTTTAGAAATGAATTGCAAAAACGCATTGCATTCGCGAAACACAGTATTGAAGACTAAAATGAAAAAACGATTGCAATAATTCATTGCGCGAACTGTCCTCTTCTCCCAACCCTCCCAACCCTCTCTCTACCCTTCCCTCCACTCACTCAGCCCTTACTCAGACCTCACTCAGCGGCTCACTTCAGCGCACAGCTAGAGTTCGAGAGAGACGAGAGAGTTAGAAGAGTGGAGAGAGAGAGAGAGAGAGAGAGAGAGAGAGAGAGAGAGAGAGAGAGAGTCGATAATAAGTTTGAAAAAAATGAAAACGACTGCAGAAATCGAAATCGAAATTCTGGAACACATAGAGTGACAGACAGACAGCACAGACAGCATCTTCGAGCGCCGGCAGAGAAGTAAAGTTCATTTTCCGATTCGGAAACCGTATATTAGCTAAACTTTTTGATTGAATTCTGATTTCATTTTTCTATTTCTGACTCAATTCGCGAAACGGCTTCCATTCGATCGGCGGACGACTCGAACGATACGAATTGGGAACGCATTTGGGCTTCGATTTAAAAATAATAAATTTAACGAAACTATCATTTATTACGAATTTATTCTTCGGGAACTGATTGCGATTTATCGACAAATCCGAATATAATGCTTCGGATTCTTCGGCACTAAATGAATGGTTTTCTGCAGTGAGTGGGGAGTGTGAGAGAGCAGGAGAGAGAGCGGGAGAGAGAGAGAGAGAGAGCTCTCGAAACGAGTTCCTCAACACTGATGAGCGCCTGATCTCTGATCGCATCGAAAATAATATGTTAGTCAATGACAACTCGATTGAAAAGTTTTGATTCATTTCATCGCCTTTTGCGCCGACAGTATGCGGACTGACGTTCCTCTCCTCTACCCTCTCCTGTGCTCTCTCTCTCCCCCACTCCCTCACCCGTTGCCGAATATATTCATGAGTTCGCAAAACCTTTATTACGCTTTCATTACAACATTTATTCTCTTTTTCTCTACTCTTCTCTCGAATACAATAATAGAGAAACTGATGTAACGACTGATGTTCTGAACGAAAAAAATTCGCTCTTTTCTGCGCTTTTCTACTCTATTCTCCAACTTTTCTATGCGTTTGTTATCTCTCATCCATACGCTCTCTCACTCCCTATCTCTAGCGAAGGCTTTAGTTTCAGTAAATAATTTATGAGATGTAATGCAAAAAATGCAAAACAATCCCAAATGTACTGAAAATTTTTATTACTTTCGATTGTTTACTTCGAAATAAATTTCTATCATTTCGTTCGCATTTTAAAAGCGAAAAACGAGTTTAAATTTTTCAATTTTTCAATTTATACTTGCTAAAGCTCTATGCTCTTATTACATTAGCTATAAGGATGAGACTAAACATGAGAGTAGGGCATAAAATAATCTATAAAAGCAGCAAGGTTAATTAAATTTATTATTATTAGTCAGCGTTTGATATCTTGTTTTAATAGAGCGAATAGATAGCGGTCGTGGAGAGGGTTTGGAGAGAGAGAGAGAGAGAGAGAGAGAGAGAGAGAGAGAGAGAGAGAGAGAGAGAG